>UZAN01044622.1:21942-35516 GCA_900618425.1 Echinostoma caproni | reverse complement strand
ACTGGGCTGATAATCATGAAGATGAATTCGAGAGCTACATTTACCTTGGGACAACAGTGACATGTTTTTAAAAACGGAATTGTTTATGTGAATGTCGCAAAAAATGTTCATGTATGTCTCCCGACGAATAGGTGAACAGAAAGCAGATGAAAAAACCACTCCACCATCTCGTTACCTTTTGCTACCTTTTCTTTTTCTGTATGGGTGCAATATTTGTTTTCATCTGAAGGTTACTTCCTTACTTCGATTGACTTTATCGTGAGGATACATCGTCTTCATGAAGATCCAAGGGACGGTCCTAGTTTTACCCGGCTATATACTCAACGCCAAACCTCTGGCGGTTGCACAGCCAAGTGCTTACAACAAGGTATGGTTGCCGGAGGCTTACTTTGAGCTCAGTTGTTACTCGGCTGGTCTGAATTCAGCCCATGTATGCGTGCCTGCCTGTTATTTGGTTTGGCCCCCTTATAGCTGTTGTCTCGAACATTACATCGTTCGATCATTCCAGAGTATATGTATTGTCATACAGTGTGCCATCTCTTAAAAGTCCATAGACCTCGGTTACCTTTCGAGCAGTGTGACATTTACTGCATCCCTCGGGTTCTTGTATCCACGTGAGAGGGGGAGAGCTGGATCAATATATAACTCAAAGGTGTTTGTACAAGACAGAAAAAGTGATTTAACCTATTAGTTAAGCGGTTCACACGGGGAACTAATGGACCACTGTTACTCCTTTTTAATTACACGCCTTTGTGTGATAACCAGTTGCAAGAGTGTATGGGGCCTCGAGGACCTAGTGTGCGTTATGGGAACCAACGATCTAATCCACTAGACTTGGTAGGCGTGGTATTGAGACGAACAAAATTAAAGTGATTGGAGAAAACAATGGGTTTCCCACCAGTGTTTAATTACTAATTATATACTTACAAGAGAGAGTAGTTTCAAATTTTATGCTTTTGCGTGCAACTCACAGCTGCTTGTTTTTTTTGCGAGTGAATATACCCACTTCAATCTCAAACTGTCCCCAGGAGTTACCGCAAGTAGAATTTGACCGCAAATAACTTTTCCTTTTATTCCACGGCTGCTCATCGTTGTTTCCGTGGCATGTCTGGAGCGGGTTTCAAACCCATAGTCTCATTTCATTACTACCGGGCCATCGTAGGTTGTTTCCATCATTTTCTCAACCCACCCTTTCCCAAAATGAATTAATAAAAATAGTTGTAACCAGTGAGTTGCATTCATTTGGGCTGTGTTTGCCGGGATTATTCCGCGCTCAATATGGTTTCAGGATTCCTCTCAACCATAAGCAATCGATTGTGTGGGTTTCAGGTCTCTTGTGAACGACAACAGACTCATTCGTCCGCAGTTGTTTTGCTTCGAATCATAAATCCAATCTTGTCTCTCCACGGTCGCAAAAAACTCCACAGCTATTTGGAACTTATCTCCGAAATGTTTTTCCCCATATTGAACTGCCTTTGTTACTCACTTTACATCACTAGTTTGTTCACTCGCACCAAACTGATTGTTTTCCTAGTTACGGTATACTTGTCACTCAATACCTGCTGATTCACGTATCTCATTGTCATTGTTATTTTCGGCGTGGATATTTTAATGCAATTTCCCCTTCTGTGGTGCTCCAGGTAATCCCTATTCGATCTATAGGTATGCAACTTCACGCTGACCAACGGCTTCTGTTGGATAACTTTGTTGCCTTGGCTTATTACTTAATATTTCTGTAAAAATAAACTTGTCTTTCGTGCCGTTTCCTGTACTCTACTACTACTACTACTACTACTATACGCTGTGTTTCTTGTTTCGATCTAGAGTTTTACCCTGAATATCAAGTCATATGTTCTGACCGTTCAAAAACGTTTTCCGTGTATCTTGTTTATATTTGTTTTCAATGCTATTTTCGTCTGTTTTCTTGGATTTTTCTTTTGGCATCTTTAACCCCTTCCCGTTTGTTTGTTTGTTTTCATCTCACCTCTACCGTGACAGTGCTCACCGAAAAATGCATTCAACTTTGGATTCTTTTCACTGGGAGACTATTATCATTCCCGTGAGTTCCCGCATTCGGTTTGCTTTTATTGCCCACTTGTCCCCGGTCTCCTAATTCCCGATCAGTCAGATGCTATTTCATTACGTGCTCCTCTTCCCCTGTCCATCGAGTACTGTGTTTGCTGCTGTTTAAACCTCATAGGAGAAGTCATGGTCTGCATATTACATTCTCTCTCTCTCTCTTGCTTGTCCGTCTAACTTCCTGCCCTTCATAACTGTCAGTGCACAATGAGAACGCTGTTATTCGGTCAGTTTTGCTCGATGGCTAAAGACGTACTCTTTATATCCGGATAGCAAACAGAATCCGCGAGCATCCCATCGTGTTGAGCAATACAAAATCCCTGATTAACAACTGCCATTGTACAAATGCATTCTCATTATTATGTACTCATGCGATTCATTTATACTTTTATGTTCTTTCAGTCGATGTCATGGATATCCGCTCATGTGCATTTACATCCCATTAGGCTCTATGCTTTCACAAAATACCACTTGTGTGTATCTAGTAAGAACCCCACTAATCCTACCCTCTCTCTCTCTCTCTCTGCAACCCGCATCCGCTTACCGCAACTTAGTTTCCGGTTCAGTTAAATTACTTAGTCTGTTGATGTTTCGGTTCCGGTCGGCTGTGTGCGATTACCATTGATATATGATCATCCGTCCCTGTTCCCTTCATCCCCCACTCCGTTGTGCATCGATCTCCTCGTCATCTTTTTGGTGCGTCTGCCCTGCATCCGAATGACTAGTTAGTTATTTTCTCGTCAACGGTCAGAAGATGCATGCATATACTTTGGTTCAGTGGACATTTTTAGTACATGGCACATGTCATCATATCACGCCGGGGTTCGTAGTGGTTGCGTTTGGAGCTAACGGACTAACGGAAGTCCATGTCCTAGTGAGGGGGCGCAGAAGAAACATCACAAGCTGCTTTACATTGGTTGTTCTTTTAATTCTCAACTAGGTGCGGTGAAAATATTTGAAAGCTTCAAACGTCTCTGTAATAACTGTTCCTGTTAAGAAGGATAGTCGCAATTTTTCAGCAGAGGAATGTCATCTCGATTCCTTTTACACTTTTGTGTTCATCTTATGGATATCTCAAATATGATTTATTGTGTAATGAACAGGAAACAGGATGAACTCCATGTTCCCAGTGACCTACTGTTCAATCATGGGAACGGGTAACCTAAGCCCCAGTTTTCTGGAGTGGTGAACTGCAAAGGCCCCACTTGCACGGACGTGTTATTGAGCCGGGGGACAGCGAAACTTCCTACCACTAATGTTGAATGGTGGTGATGAAGTCATCACTGTTGTCTAACTGAACTTCGTAATCTAAGTGTAGGCCGGATCGTTCCGCGTGAAACTTCACAGTATGCACTGTCCTTCGGATATCCATGGACACATGACGAGAATGCAGTGTGGCATAAAGCCCCCAGTTCCATTGGAACTTTTCGATGGTTCATCTCTGGCCTTTGTAAAACCAAATGCGAACCGCGAGATAGCAGATTTCTTTATCACTGAAACGCTTTTAAACGTGTCGGCTGATTTAGTTCGCCGAAGCACGATCGCCGTCCGCTGGGTAGCAGCATTTCGGGAAAGCACCGAATTGTTGATGACCGATCACTTACCGTGTGACATGGATCAGATTCACTATCACATAACCGGGCTAATTAAAGTATGTCTGACTCGTATTATTCATATGGCGATCTACGATGTGCACTTTAGTGACGGCTTCCAACTTGTGGTTAATGGTTAATTTCACACTCACACGAATGCATTTTCCCAGATAAATCAGTTTATAAGTCAAAACTTTACCTGTGAAATAATGAGTTGTCTCGTCATCTTAGCAATTGTGATCGATCTGGATGTTTTGTCTTCTAAGACATCGCGTAAAACAGGGTGGAGTACATAGCATTCGACGCTCCATATATTTGATGATCAGTAATCTTGTAGAGGAACTTTGAAGCCACGTGAGTGAGAATGAATTCCTCTTTGTTTTCTACAAGAGGACTTGTTTAACTTATTCCGGATTGGCTCATATCAATTCGGTTGTATTTGGTCGCTCTTCCTCCTTACTGAACCTCTCCATAGTTATGAATGAATCTCTATTTGAAAATTACCTGCCGTTCCAAACAGCGATACCAAAAGAGAGTCAATCCTCTTCCGGATTACATGTCTTGTAATTCATTCTCCTGTATCCGTATTCCTGATTACCAAGATCCGCATCGTGCTGTATAATCACTTTTCTCGATCCCTAGTTCCTTGAACTTTGATAGAAATAATAACTATTTCAAGAATTTCCTTTGCACTTGATGGATGCTGGTCCGACTCCGTTGGTCTATCTACCTGCCGCTTTGGTGAATTCTCCAATAATTCTCACATGATGTTTATTGCGTTCATTATATTCCTTAATCAGCCGTACTTGTTTAAAATCGGCAATATATCAGGAGGTTTTGTGTTTATTTTTTCGTTACGCATTTTGATGGAGGCGATCATTTACCTTTTTTTGTGTACCAAGACATATGTACATTACTGTCAGTGTCGCATCAATGAATAATCACGAACACCATATGTTTTCGCCACTGCTACCTACCCAGATTGCGTAAAGCTCCGGTTCATCTCGATCTGGCCGATGAACACGTGTGTATGCATTGGAAACAGTTAGGTGCTTCGGTGTCAGCACCCCACCCNCCCCGACAGATGGACAGCGGCTGTCGGACACGAAATAGACTGGTCGCATAGTTGTCGGAAAAAACCTTTAGTACACTTCATGTGTGTGACGGATAAGGTATATATGTGCTGGTGTGAACGTATCAGTCTTTACTAAGTGTCCGTTAAGTCATGGGTCATTCATTAGACTCATTTCCTTTGTACGCTGTTTAAATGGATCCTGGCGCCCGCACTATAATCACACGAATGCCAATCAGTCTGGCCTCTATTAACTAGCATCTCTGTGTACCAGGGTTGGCACTTGTCTCCCTTGGCCCCGCTCCCTCTCACTGAAGTTGTATTATCGGTTCATACGAGTATTCATGTGTGTATTCGCTTTTACGATTCCTCACCCCTCCCCACCGCCGCCATTGCCTCCTTGTCACGCTGTCACCACGTACCACCTGTTTCTTTCATCTGTAATTTATTGTCTTAAGCATACAGTGATATGCTCGGTGGATGGAGCCCTGAATCCCGGCCTGTTCTCGCTACTCATACCTGATATCCCCGGGATGAGCAACCGAATTCGGGTTTTCCTGTTGTTAATTAAGAAAGAGAAACCTGTGTGAAGGTCATAGTTTTGGAAATAGCGCTACTGCATGTGACTATCAAAACGTTGTCATGAATGGCAAATTATCATGCTTGATCAACAGACAAAAATATGGAGAGGCGTGTGTTTGTGAAACTAACCCATTTATTTGACCCTTCTTGAAAACAAAATGATATTGATCGGTTTGTACAACATTTCCCCCATAACCCTTTGAATATGATCATCTGATCAGTCGCCCAGCCTTGTTTTACCGTGTCTTCATAAATCTCTATTTAAGTCCTCATCTTTGGCCTCCAGAAATTTCTCATAGGCACGAGGTCTAGCGCTTCATTTACGAAAACCGATGACCTGAGCCCTGGGGTTTACGGTGGTGAATCCCACAAGGCTCCTAATCAAGAGTAGAGAGCACATTACTGCGATTTCACCTCTAAAAATGATCTTATGCTAGGGAACTCCGTCCACTGTTAGAATCCTCAATCCGCTCAATTTCTCTTTGAGTTTATATGTATGAGCCATGCATTTTCGTGCACCGGATTTGGTCGTTGTTTCAAGACTACACATGTGGATGGAAGTATAAAAAGAAGATTGGAATGTTGGAATCGTTATCGGGATGAAAAAGCGAATTCATGAAGATTACGGTTGCAAGGATAACGAGTAAATGCACGAGCGCCGCTGTTTGCGGCTCTCGGCCATATTGCTTTCACTAACCATTGATTAGAATGATCCCAATGTTCTCACACAGATAACCTAATACGCCCGTGTGAGCAAGTTTCGTGATCAGGTTTTTCGTCTCCTCATACAAGTTCTGCGTTTGATCATCTCTTACTTTTTCCATCGGTCCAACTCAAACAGCATGCTCCCTGGCGATCTATTTGATGACATGTACAACACGTGCCCCAGCCAAAAATCTATGGAGGTCGACCGCTTGCTTCAGTGGGCGGTTCTCTAAATCATAATATTGCTTGTCTGGTGGCCACCTCCAGATCCATGGAATGTATCATAGATAGCGATGTTTGGACACTGACAATACATCTTTATCCTGTTCCCATAATAGCCAAATCTATACGTCATATGGCAGCTCTGAACTAACGGCTCCGGCCTTCACTCGACCTTTCTAAGACAGATATTACGATGGTGCCAATAATGTCTTAAATTGGCAAGTGCCGACCGAGCCTTCTGTATGTTTGCCGACACTTCATCTATTGTGCGATACAGCTGACCAAGTAGCAAAATTTGTGCACTGTCTCCATTACTTCTCCAATTAGAATGAGGTTGGAAACTGGACCAAGTTAGTCCTGTAGCAACATTCTCCACTTTGAAAATGCAGAACGCACGTCGGACATGGCTACAGTTGCACAAAAACTATCCAAAAATCTGGCAACTTATCCGGTTCTTCACTTAGCAGTACAATGTCTAGATCAGACAGTCTGTCACATGGAAGTAAATTGATAACACTATCCTCGGACAAGAACAAGGCTGTTTCCAGGATCAAACCTATGACAAAGTTAAATAGAAAAACAGTGGTGAAATTCTACGGCTAACAGTCCCCTCGCACTGTAGGTTGTGTCCGTGTTTTTCTTGGTTGCCGTTTGTGTAATCCCAAATCCCTTACACTGTTGTTCATTCAGTAACAAGCAATCAAATATCCCTGTTGTTTATGGTTTGATCTTAATCTAGACATACAATAGAAAACCATCTATTTGAACACCCTGGGACTTAATTCTCATATATTCATTCCTTTTCTTTTTCATTTTACTTCCTTTCATTGAATACACAATGATACAATTTTCAGGAAGACGGAAGCGACCAATCAAAGGGCTACCATACAACACAAAAAGGGGAAAGTCAGGCGGTGGTGGTGGGGTTCAAACACTTGTTCTCCGGGGTGATAATTTGATGAGGTTACCATCGGGGCACCATCGCCTGGCAGCCTTTTATCACACATCTCAGTGTGATGCTGATTGGGATGGATGAACTCCACAGGCAACAGAGTGTACTGTTCGACCATGGTAAAGAGCAACCCGTTCCCCGCCAAGTGAAGGAGTGAGATAAGTCAGATCGAAGTAGGAGAACTGGACCACGGCCGAGCTGTCCACCGTGAAAGTTGGGTTACAGTAGCATGAGTTCGAAGGTTTGACCTTATGGCGTTGCCGTTAAATCACTAATCGGTATTAGAGTGTTGAGTTGCGAGGACAACCCCGCTGGTCGTTTTGGTTCCCGTTGTTGGTTGGTACAATGCGTCTCTAAACAAATTCAGTTCACATAAACGGGAAAAGACAGTTCAGCGTGCAAGCCCCCATAAGTCATGTTAAAACTGTCCTTCAGAAATAAATTCCTGATAAAAAGTGTCGGGCTTGTTAATGTGCACAAGAAGGAAGTTTTTCGTGACAAGAATTCCATCCCAGTTGCTGAAAAATACACTAGCGTCAAACGTACCTGGGGGCAAGAAACTTCGAATTGGCGAACGATTCTGCGTTTACTTCACTGACATCAAGAGCGTTCATCCATCCCATCTGCCGGTAGCGACAAGCGAAATGAATGGAGGTAGCTTGTAAAACAGTGTTTTCAAACATTTCCTATTATTACACCTTAGCGTGATGAACAACAGACAGGGTAAACCCGAAGACCTGCTGTTCAGTGATGGTAACTGGCAACCTAAGCCTCTCGACTTGGAGTGGCGAACCACATAAGGCCCCACTGAGTTAGGCGTGGTATTGGACCGGACGACAACACAGCGGCCTACCAACAAATTTGGGTGGGGCTTGAACCACTGACCATGGGATCCGAAGCACGCCAGTGACAGCGATTAAACCAGTACGTCACCAGCACATGCAGCGAAAAAGTCATCGTTTTACCCGCTAGCAGTGCAAAATACGAACTGCTCGTTATTGGAAAGTTCAAGAATCCACATAACTCTGAACACCTTGATCCGGGATATGTTCGGATTGGTTTCTCGCATACTTTCATTGTTCGCTTCTCTCTGTCGTATTTTGACTGCATATGTACATTCACTGTTTTTTTTCAAATGGGAAAACAACACTGATATCTACCGCACAATTTTTGGGACCAGTCTGACTGCGGTTCACCCTAAGTGCATTAGTACTACCACGACATATACATATGCGTGGACGTGCTACACAATCTGCCTCTCTACTTTGACCCGTTCTCATAGTACATCATCCCGTAAATCTCATATCCATTAATGCAACTGGATTCCGCATAGCTAACCGTGTGCTAGGATATGGGTGTTACCCGGAACAATTCACATTTAAAACGTCACTCACCGGAATTGGGGGAGCATATTTTTTCAGGTCAAAATACTGCGACCGTTTTAGTTTAGTCGACCCAGTGATTGAATCGTTCGTCGCGTCATGTGTGGTCCCGTATAAAGTTTTGCACTTCTGTGTAGCCTGTCTGGACATTATCCACCGGTAGCTGTTACTCACTTGGTGTTCCAAGGCTAGAAGTGCTGCCTTGATCTGAAGCCGTATGCCACTTTTATGCAAACTTCATTAATCAGTTCTAATCTAATCCATGCTGCAGCGTTCAAAGATGCAACACGCGTCGTGTTTCTCCATTGATCAGACCGAAGGGGTGTGAAAGCACTACTTCTCAATCCATACTTTGTCTTTATACAATGCCAATATCATATCTTGCAACGTAGACCCACCGAACTCCTCAACACGTGCGTTTCCCCAATGTCATTTTGAGCTTGATGCCAACGAACGGAGGGCCACCTGAAAATACACATTGAACTCTTTGTACGCTGCTACCACCAAAACGAAGTGATCGCACGCTCAAACCTCACCTCCAAACGTCATTGGTGGGCAGCCGCAAACCGTGACATCCGTTGAACCAGATCATTGTGCCGCATGAACGTGAAGTAATGGAGTCAGCCCTGACCTCTGTCTTCATGTACTCTCGGCTCTGTAAAGAAAATGTGGATTCACTGTGCATCGCCTGCTACTGTGGTATACTAGAAACGTATGAACAGAACGCATTGCAACCTAGGGAACGTGGAATTACGGCTACAAAATTATCGTCTATTGTGGTCTCTTCTCTCTGTAATTAAAAACGTTTTTACTGTTTTCATTGACGTAGTTTCTATCGGACGCAGCTTTTCGAATGAACTCGATAGAACGATAACCACGTATGTACAGACATTATCATTAAAACCGTCGAGGATCATGATGAGTACCGTGTACATAGTTCTTTAATTAGCCTCCTCCTGAGTTTGTCTCTACCTATATTCACTTTCAAGGGCTCTTTGTATCGACCGGTATTAAGTGTGAAAGTGTTTTTAGCTAAACGTTTTGATCACGAATCATTGAACTACGAAAAGAACCGATTTCAAAGTGAGTTTGTTAAACTAGTCTTTTCGTGAACTCCACGAGGACTTAGCTAGTCCGGTGGTAAGGTCACCAAATTATCACCCCGAGGAACGTGTGTTCGAATTCCACCAGCAGCATCTGAATTTCCTCATTAAGTGTGTTGTATAACAGCCTTTTGATTGGCCGCTCCCCACCCTTCCCGAAAGTTGTATCGTTGTGTAGTCAATAAAGGTAAGAAAAATCAAAAAAGGTATTTACGATCTGATAAAAATATCTGGTTTTCCTACCTATGCCTGTGGCTCCATGCTCTCCGAATAACGCTGAATGGTTTCCGCCACAATATTCTGCACAAACAAAGTCAGCCAACTTGTGTGCCAAACAGCTTCACCGTCTTTCGGCTCAACAACACACTATCTGATAGGGTCTTACGCAGTCCACCACTCGAAGTCCCAGGGCCTAGGCTGCCGGTTTCCCTGAGTGAACAACAATTGTCCCGGCTGTGAAGTTTATTTCTTCTCCTGTGCGTCATACGACGGTATGTAATATATAAATGTCCTCACCTTACTCTCTGCTCAGTCGTGTATAAAATAAGTTGATCTTCTGCCCCCCCCCCGGAACACCGCCATGGAGTACACAACAAATGTTATTTGCATTTCTGAGGTCCGCATCGTTGTTGGCCCCTGTTTCCTTGAATTTCCTTTGTATAGAAGATGCAGAGTTGACCGTGTGTGTCTTTGTCTCTGTTGATTCACTTTTATCTGCTTCGCATGTGCTCAGTGAACTGAACAAGGGACGTTATTGGCTGGAGGATTAGTTGCCCAATGACAGCACAATCACTCACACTGCATTCTTTGATTGTAAGGACATCATGGTCAACTCAAGACAGTTAGGATAGAGTCGGTAATGACCGGAGATTTCAACAAGCAACAATTCCAATGAATGTTCGAGATTCTCGTTCACTAGCTGTACTATGGTTTATAAAGAAACTTGTCCCAAAACAGCAACGGTAGAAGCGCCTATGTACATGGAACATAGATCTTGCATGTCACTCAACATGAAACTATGAGATTGAAACACTATTTCATCCCTTTGGGTTTACGTTAAGCACAGATAGACAATATTCCTCCATCCCATTTCACTCATGCCATAGTTCCTATTTGTTTCCCAATTATAATTAAATATGATCGATGGCCCTTGATTCCAATGGGTACTCAAGTGTCGGATGTTGTTTCTCGTACGGATAAGTTATTGTGAATATCGAGCCTATTATCCCGTTTGATTTCTAGTCAATCTCGACCTATTCCGATTTCTCAGATGGTTTTGCTATTCCTACAGTTCAGTGTCAGCGTTGTCACTGTCTATTTTTGTGACACACTACACAGAAGTGGTGTCCACGCGTCCCTTTTTAGTGCATGTTTGCAAGTCTGCCTAATTTGAACCGGAAGTCATAACTAGGAAGACACTATGTTCACTCATAAAAGTACACTGACATGGTCACAGTCTGCGTGAATATTCGATTATTTAAACGTCGGTCCTGCTTACAGATCTGTAGTCATATTGGAAACTAAGAGAACATCTACGGTAAGCCGAACATTTTGATAGATCAATTCGGGTGGTAATCTTGTTCCTCTGGGTCCGTTCTTTCCAAACACTTGGCTGTGTTTGTTAGAATAAGGAAATCAGATAGTATATCTTGTTAGTTATTCCGCATCCTGCCGAATCTGCAACGGTCATCTAATTTGGTCTGCTGCTGGTCTAGGTCTTCACTCATCGGTGATGCACGTAGAACTAGTTCGAGGGAATCAAACGCATTTAAGTCGCGCACAGAGTGCAGAATGTTGCAATGCTTTTCGGATGGTATGCGAAGTCATCCACTCTACTTAGAATTGTTGCGTAATTGACTTCATTGATCCCTATCAAGTTCTCTCTCCATTTACAGAAGTAAGTCTGGTTATGCAAAATGGATGAAGATGATGCGAGACCCAATGGTGGGACAATAACACCATAATCCATTATGACCAATAGAAGGCACAATAGGGTGACTGTATGCACACAGATACACACATGCACAGCTTGACTGATGCACCCACAACTACATTCGTTTTTGTCATACCTTTCAACTTCCCCTAGTGATTTGTTCTGTCGAGTCGCAGTCTGGATCAGCGAGACATCCACTATTGCCAACCATTTCTTGGAATTCCCATTGTATCACATTCGCAACCTCTGCGGATCATCAGTTGATGCCAAATTGAGTTTGATAATCAAATGCATGATATCACTTCACACTCGAACAAGTGTAGATCAGAGATGATCGACCATAACAGCACTGTGGGCTTTGTGAATCAATACAGAGTGATTTGCATCAAAGCAAAAAAATAAAGAAATAACGTGGGGACATCGTTCAATAGCTGTAAGAGATTTATTGATCCCGGTGCAATTTCATGCAGTTCACAGTTGAGTCGTTCGGCCGTGGTCAAGCGACTAAGATGGCTAACCGGTCGCCTCAATAATCGAATGGTCCAACCCCCTCGCCGGCACCCGACTTTCTCTTTGTATTACGCGCCTAATCTAGTGTAGCGTTATTTGGTTCGCCACTCCCAGTCCCAGGTTTTAGGTTAGCAATTTCCATCACTGGACAGCAGGTCTTCACGACTATTGGGTTTACCCTGTCTGCTGTACAAGGATGTGTAATGAAAAATGCCCGTTGATTAGACTCCTATTCCCCGCCTGAAAAATTGGTTGTACAATTGAGCAATCATTAAAAGGGTAAACAGAAAAATAACATCATTGTTTATTGTTCCGAATCTGTTCCATTTTAAAAAGAGATGGTTTCAGGGAACCAGGAATAATCTTCATTCCGGTGCATATAACATTGTGGGGTCGGTCGACAACTGAAGCTGACTATGGCTAGAAGAAACGTTACTGATAAAACACTAGCTTACGAAAGTAACATCACCCTTTACTCGGAAGATCATATGGTCAATCAGCAACGTTATCACTTCCTTCCCTTCTTAGATACTATTCAATTTCATTCACTAGTCTCACTCACGTTAACTTTTATTCACTCTATTCACCACAGTCCTCCCTCTTCCATTCGGTCGAGCAACTTCCTTTCCGGTGCCCACCTCTCCCTATACGGCGGCGGCGGCTGCGGCAGCCGCAGCTGCTGCTGCAGCAGCAGCAGCCGCCGCAGCGTCGGCCGCCTCACGTCATAACAGCAACAACACTAACCATACTGGCAGTCAACCCGGATCCATGTCAAACACATCCCCATGCTCTGTGTTTCGGGAACCGTGGGACGCGTCCTGGAATTTGATGATGAACAATCGACCAATCTCCACCACTGTGACCACGACCACTGCCACAACGACGAATTCAGTCACCTCAAACTCCACTACCACCACCACCTCTTCGTCGGCCCTATTCCCCGGTCCAAACAACACACCAGTATCCGGTCCGGCCTCGGTTCTTAGTCCATGCACATTTCCATCCTATGCAACCCAGGTAAGCTGGCTAGATTCGTCTTCCCAGTGTCGGTGATAAATTTCCATTTTAGTTTGATAAACCTTACATATGCAATAAATCAGCAGTAACATGTTCACAGTCAATTAGAAAATTACATTGAACGACAATGGTAACATTTATTAATGGTCGTAGGTTTATAATCAAAGATTTTTATAGAAACTCCCGTAAATGAATTACCGGTGTTTCCCTGATTCCAATGTTGGCTTCTCTTGCTCTCTTTTTGTGTGCAAACACCTGCACCATATCAAGACTGAATAGGGCTTGCTGAACAGAGACTATTTGAGGCGCTTAGTCGTATGCGAGCCTTTGGTGTGTTGCACATAGAGGGTGACCAGTAATAACCCAAGACACCCACCCCAGACCGCTATAAGGCTTTTAATGTGACCACTCAATTGTCTCGGTGC
>UZAN01044621.1:10657-26575 GCA_900618425.1 Echinostoma caproni | reverse complement strand
CACCATACTCATAACCATCTATATATAAGTATGCTATTGCAAGCTGAAATGGGTTTTCAAAATGAAGGTGAGGTTGCACGAGTTTGGTCAACACCTGTATCTGTTAATTACAATCGAAAGCTTCCCACTAAGTCAGGTCATCCATACAGATTTCCAGCTAGCTGACCACAAACGTACCAGGTTGGGTTGAGAATTCGCATTTAACTCCACAGTGACTTGTGAGTAATTGTTATTGATTGACTGGGTTCGGAGTTCCAATCCTGGATGGGACGGCGGATATACACTACTAATGAGCTCTTCTAAGAGCGAAACTTGAGTCTCGTGCTTCCGATTGTTTGGTTGACTGGAAGAGCTAAGATATGTGCGTGAAGGTCAAGTCTAAAGAATGGTCAGTTCTAATCAATCAATCAATCAATATTAATTATTCCACACCACTATTCAAAATTGACTGTATTGTGTATAACTTTTGCAAGCACTGGACCTCACATTTCGGTTAAAAAATCATACATGCTAACCGTCACAATGTACATAACCAGCGGGGAGAAAAGTTTTTACAGGCATGGGGACACTTCATAACCCGAGGTTAAGAAAAAGTTCAATCATTGTTTACCCTTTGTTTGTGGGTAGACGAACAAGATACGGCATAGGTGAATTGCGGTATATGTTAATTCGAGATGAAATTTGGCGGAATTAGGAGCGTGTTGAATGATGGCAACGACAAAGTGTCAGTTCTGCGTACAATGGGTGGTCAGGATCTGTGAGAATCATCTAAGCAAATTTCACACCGGAAGTTGTGATACTCTGAAAGCTATGCAGCTGATTCATTCACAGTAATAGAAGAGAAATGAATAATAATGGTTAGACGGCGGCGTAAAACTTTCCGATCCTGTTTGAGTAAACCAGGAAAAATAACTGGGGAACACTAGGGTAAGATAGGGAAAACACACTGATAAACAAAGGTAGAAATAATTGACTGGGATGTGCGAAACTGCCCGAGCTTCCTGATGTGAAATGAAAGGCGCCACAGTTTACCAATGCAGTTGTGGATGTGCGTGGACCAATGAAGATTGCTACCTATGGTCACACTAAGATATTTGACAGAGTTCACCCTGGATAAAGGATTGCTATTGATCACTGTGGGGTCTGTCGGATATGGGGAGCGAGTAAAACTATATAAACACTCAAAACATTTACTGGGGTTCAGGGTTAGCCTCTGTGAGAAGGAGAATGGCTGAATTTGATCAAGATTATTGGTGAAAGAGCTGAGTAAGAAGAAATGGGTTGGCACAACACGACATCATCTGCATATTTCAAAATACGTACGGGGGAAACACAGGGAAAAACACAAATATAAGTGGCAAATAAGTACGGGGATAGCACAGCACCTTGGAAGACCCCGGAGTTCTTGATTAAGGGTTTTGCTGTGGCCTTCCCCAATTTAGTGGTTTGTACCCTATCGGTAAAATAATAGGATAACCAAGCTAACAACTGCGTGGGGTATTTAAACGATTCCAGTTTTTGTAACAACTTAGATCGAGGAATGGAATCAAATGCAGAAGAGCAGTCCAGGAAAACACACCCAACAGACTTAACAGAGCTGTTCAAAGATTTAGTGATGAAATGAATGAGTGTGGAGACTGCGTCCAAGGTCGATCTATTAGGTTTGTAACCAAACTAACGGATCACTAGGAACGTTTATAGACTGCTGAACGCGTTTTAGTCAATTTAAGAGCTGAAGATGTTAATGCTATGGGACGAAAACGTTTGGAAAGGATAGAAGATTTGGATGCTTTGGGGACTGGTATGATTGTGACCAGCATCCAACAGTCGGGGATGGTAGAAGTGTGAAGAGATTCATTTACAATCTGAGGTAATTGCCCCAGCTAGGGAAGCAGCACCAAATTTGAAGAGGGCTGGATGTAAGTCATCCGGGCCTGCAGCAGAAGACGATTTGCAACTTTTTAAAAGTTTTAACACATCACAATATGTGAGTGGTTCCACGTTACAAACATGGTAGGAAGAATGTCCGAAAATGCGGCATTGAGATCATTAGCATCCACATCCAGCTTCGACCGTACGTTTTTCTTTCCATAGAGAAGTCCTATAACTTGCCACAGGTGTTTGCTGTTTCCAGTCCATTGAATTCGATCAGAGAATAATGTGTTTAATCTATTTACTTCAGCTTTGATAAGCCTGGACAAATACCTAATAACTGAAGCATTGTGAGATTTGTACGCACGTTCCTTTTGTCGTCTTCAATAGAGGAGAGTTTATCCTTCCGTTGGATACATAGAGACTTTGAACAGAACAGCAGTATTTAAAAATGGCATTGATTGTTTGGGTGAATAGAGAAATACATGTGAGCGGAGATGATGAAAACCATAGGGAGGCCCGTCTGAGAGATTCATTCAGGAGAGAAACACGAGTAGGTGAGAAGTTACGAAAACGAAATCTGATGTGCTCAGATCGGGAGAAAGATTTGTATGCACTGTGTGAATAAACTTTAGGTTGAAATAAGAGTAAGCAATGGTCACTGGAAAAAATAGGAGCTCTAAGTGCTAAAGAAAAAAGGGTTGGGTGGTTGGTAATAACTCTGTCCATACAGTTACCTCTTGTGGGAGAGTGACAGAGATCTGTCATACCCAATGATAAAAGTGGATAAGTGCTAGTATGGTTGAAGTTACCAACGATTATGTGCAGGTTAACATCTAAAAGTGGGGCAATAAAAGGTATGAACGAGTCGAAAAATGACGTACGATCGGACTGTGTACAGGAGGGAGCTATATACAAGTTAGTCAAAATTGTGTGAGTAAAACGGGAAAATCTAGGGTGACACTGTATAGTTAGGCCCTCGATACCTTTTGAGCAGTACTGATAAACAACATGGGACTTGCCACACCAGGAAACGTTGACGTATGTGGCAACAATCCCCTCCGGTCCCACGATCCTGCCGGTAAATTTGAAAACCGTCCATTGACACTAGAGAGTCATCCACGTCCTTATTCAACCAGGATTTGAATAAAGAAGCCAAAAACACAGGTTTGCACAATGTATCCTGGATCATTTCGCTACATCTGTACACGTGCATACTGCAGTCTATGTGAGCATTAATATATGGTCAGTAAATAACAGAATCATAGGCGGAGAAAGATTGCGGTTTGTGTTTTTGGCTTCTTTATTCAACCAGAGTTCTTGAACACATACTGCACACGTGTTCGTGTGAATTCTTGATCGGAGAACACTAGTTAAATCCGACATTTTGGGAAACAGGGACCGAGTGTTGGTACTAACTAATGAGGACTGTGAGTTAAATGCTAATCAAGAAGTCATTGCACCCATTCACTGAGACTATCGTAGTGACCCGGCTAGCTACCATCCCATCAGTCTCCTGCCCACAGTGTCCAAAGTCATTGAATTCATTGTCGCAACCTTCGTGATGGAATATTTGAGGAAGGACAAAATATGCTCTCTAGCCCAATACAAGTTTTGGCAAAAGCCATCGCGTGGCACCAATTCGGGGTCTGGCCCGGGATCTATCTGCACGAGGACAACCGGTTGGCGTAGTATCCAAAATTCCGCCCCCCTCCCCAGCTAAACCGTATTACTGAATGACGTCAATACTCTTCTCAATTGGGCTATTCAATACGGACTGAAAGGAGAGATAATATTATCATAGAAATAGCATTGTGTTGAAAGTATAAAACACCAATGAACAGACCAGTATGAGGATCAGCTCCAGCGCAAACCAGTGTTTGAACACAGGCTAATTGATTCCAAAAAGCAGCACTGTGTAGCGGTGTCCAACCGTCCTCTGTACGTGTGTTAAGCTTCGCTCCAATTTGTATGAGGCGCTGCGGTAGATGTGAATGAGAAAAAAGCAACGACCGGAGAAGAAACTAGTTAGAGATTATCATAGATAAGGTTTATCTCGGAGAAAATTTGACCCAGAATTAGAAAAAAATCAGAGTACTATCTTTGTGGGTACAACAATGACCGCCGACGATCAACAACACTGGGCCAGCATGGAATCACACGGACATTTACACGCAACAGGCACGGAAGAGCAAACAAGTCAACAACAAGCGGCAGTCGATGTGGGTATTTGTATTCGATAAACTGGTCCGCGAAACACTAGTGACTGGTGAGTAATGCACCCAACCAGCGGGCGCAATGCAGATCACCGTGTCAATCACAAGTTCTGTAAGCCCATCAACGAGTGAACGGGGAAAAATGTCCTATTCCAAGTGGTTTTATCGAAGTAAATACTAAGAAATACATTTTGAGGAACAAAGGAAATGGTGACGAAGAAAAGCGATTCCACAATTGGATCGCTATTCGCTTGCTATGAAAGATTCATGCGATTAACTGTCGACAGAAAGAAGCTTGCGGAATTTTTAGTAAAATATCTTCCCCCATACCTACTTTGATCAAATGGGAGTTAACTGTTTCAGCAGAAACAACATGATAATTTATCACTTGAGAATGCAGCATGTAGTGGATAACAGAGTTACCTAGGCAATGATGCAACACAGGACTTGTAGACGACAAAGGTAAAAGAACACCCACCTCGAGCACGGCCACGTGTCCCCCGTAGGCCGCACGATGAAGAGCCGTATAGCCGTCCCTGTCCGTGGCAGCTAGCATTTCATCAACTGTCGGATGCGGGAGATTGGGTATATGCTTGTTCGCTCGAGTCACCAGTTCATTGATCACGTTCAAGTCACCGTTTTCGGCAGCCACGATGAACCGTTTAGCGGGATCCGCTGAATGAAGATCACAAAATCATCAGATCCGAAAATTGATTAGCCGTATGATAAAATAAGCTTCGACGATATATGTATCCACAAAGCTTATCTTGACCTGACTTGGATGGATAAATAATTGGGAAAACTCAGTTCACAATTCAGACTATAAATCCCTCACGAAGAAAATTCCGCTTGGACGATCTCACATGCAGGAGAACATAGGCGTCAAAAAGCGTCAATCTGAAGATAAATGGAAGCTTGATTCATCTGCTTTAGGCTCAACGGTACCAATCACAGCCTTCAGCGTTTTACTCGTACACACTCGTATAACGAATGGCATCGTTCTCAGTTTAGACTACCACTAGGCTTGCAGTCATGTGCACCGATTTCGGTTACTGTTTTTCAGTTAGCCATTTGATGGACATAGGAACGGAGAACAAAGGCACCGAGAATAGTTGTGATTGACGGAATGAAGATACAAAAGAAAACCAGAAGATTGGTACATGGATTACTATACAGCGAGAAGACTGAATTCATAGTTTCAACAATATCTCCCCTACATCCAAAAGGGATCAGTCTAACTGACTTCTCCACAATACAGATTCTGAGAGAACAAGTCGACAACTTTGGGTATCACCAACTTAGACCCGAATTTTTTCTTCACCTAAAAACAGTTCTCAAAGTCATCACATGATGAGAAATTACTAGTCAGGACATACGGATATCTCCGATCCAGGTATTTGGTATCTCGAAAAGAAAAAAAAATGTTACCTAATCTGATCTAAGGTAAGTCACCATGACAGAGATATCACCGTTAACACGTGTTGAAATCTATAACAGTGGAAATACAATGAGGACAGTAAATCTGAAGGAACTGCGAAACTTTAGCTCACCTTTTATTTGAGCCTTACTCCACGAGTCAATATCGTTTTCATCTGCCTCCCACGCGCTTACAAACATTCCAGGATTGTCACGTTTGGCTGCCATCACCTATTCGGAGGGATAAAAAGAAACAATTAACCATATCCTTAGGCGTTCTGCTCGACACGGTTGCAATGTAAGTGTTGATCAATGAACTAATCCTGTTCATGATTAAAAAATGATTAATGTCATCGCATTTATTCTAGTATTCGGTTCATCAATGTCAATCTAACATCAAAGACAAATGAATCGATTTATGCCATGATTCATTTTAGGACAGTGAGCTGAAAGACGGCTTTCGTAAAACTACTCATCAAACACAATTTAGATCGAATCTCAGAGAAATTTTGAGTGTCATACATAGGGTCAAGTGGAGTACTGGTTCCATAATGGGAGTTTCGTCGTATCCCCCAACACCCTGAGAATATTTGATACGGTATCGATCAGGAACCCACGAACCTCGAATTAATCAAATCGAGCGCGTTGAACAAAAACTGATCTCTGGTGCTATCACAACGAAAATCAGCTTAAACGGATGTTTTTGAAGCAAACAGAACATTACTGTGCAAACAACAACCCGTCGCGTAAAACGATGCGAACCACTACCTGGAAGTTAAACTAATTGGAATACAAGAGTTATTGTTAGGCGACAATAAAAAGTAATTCCAGCAAGATTTCTACGATTCATTGGTCCTATCCCTACGCCACAAGAGAAGATTCTCCTATTTCCTCGGAAATCAGCAGCTACCACATACTAAAAGTGAGAAAAACTTATTTATTGTTGTGCAAGAGGATTTAAGCTGCTCAATCAACTGCGCTAAGGCTTCGTCCGCTGCTGTGAAGAATGTAGGCTTACTTAGGCGAGTCTTTGGTCGGTTAGAATCAGCACTCTTCCCACGTTTGTTATCAGTGTAAATTCGACTCTACACAGAGTACGCCATTCAAGCTTGAAGCCCATGGTTGCAACGTGATCGCAAGATGCTTGAGCGCACACAAAGGATAGACACCAAGATAGTCAAGAGATTACATTGTCTCAAATATGAGGAGAGATTACGACCATTGGGACTATATTCTGCTCAATATCACCGAATTCAGGGAGACGTGATTTAGACGTATCAAATACTGCAGAACCCAAACCATTCATGTCGGCTGCTGTTAATGTTATCAAACAATGTACAGCTTAGGGGACATCGTTTCGAGTGTCGACTGGAATGCCGGTGCCGATCTTTTGCACTCAGTGTATGCAGTCCTTGGAACACCCTCCCATCTCACTTCGTTTGTGCACCAACTATTGAATCTTTCAAGCGGAGAATTGATGAAACCTTGGTACACCTAACATTCCTACACCATTAAAGCAAACGCAAATTCATTGAAGCCTGTATTCTCTATAAGCTCCTACTTGGAACTGTAGGCGATTTTTCGCCGTGAAACGATTCAATTGTGTAAATATTCTATGGGGACAAGAAAAGCATGAATTTGTAAGCAATTCCCATGATAAAACTTTGACCCTGAACCAAGTAAAAAGAAGCCAGTGGCCGCGAAACCTGATTATGTAAATCTCAATTGCTAGTAACACATGTATGGGTCTTCTAGACCCCGGCAGAGCAATATGACTGTGGAAAATGACGTAAACTATTCCAATACTCTTTCACCATGTCTAACTGACCATTTTTGTTATCGTTTTTCTGAGTGTGCAGAAAGACATTGCAAGAGCATGAGGATCAGAACAAAGCCAAAGGAGTTTCTGATGGTCAAACACTTTGATCAGTTTTCAACATCGATTAAGCAGTAAGCCGTGAGTAAACCCGGCAGCATTGACTCAGTTACCTTAACATACCTGTACATAGATTGTGAAGAGACTAGGACGGGAAATTCGATGAAATTTTGGTATTCGCTATTCATGAGCACCATGTCTGCGAGTTGTAGAGGCCGACAGAACTGCAATGGCATACACCTAAGTCGATAGGACGTCAATAGCACGGATGACTCAGAATAGATAGTGAAATATTTCTGTATGCAAGAAGTAATAACTTGGAAAATGTACCGCACGATGATTTGGAGCCGTATAACCATTTCGGTCGTGGACGACAACCAGTTTGTGGTCAGCGGAACTGGATAATTTGGGGCGTGTTCTCAGATTGCCGATAGACGAGTGAAAATCGATTTGGTGGACACTACTCTACCGAACATGTGCTACACGGTTTTTCCGTCGNCCGTCGTCCAGGTGAGTACCACCACCTGGCCATGGGGACCTTATGTGGTTCACCACTCCAAGTTCCAGGGGCTAGGTTATCGGTTACCTCTCATCTCACTAGAAATTTTGCAACTAACAGAATCACTACTCAAGCACACGCTCACTCGACAATCACACTCATTATCTTTCGCGAATTGACCCACAATATTGATTCTATACATCAATTTTTTTTATTTTTTAATTAAAAACAACTTTTTTCTCTAAAGATATCATCCATCTTCAGTTTTCCAACTACTCTCTTCATAATACAATCACTCCAAGCTGGTGTGTGCTTTTCTCCATCAGTTCATCGGTCCCCCCGCCCTGTTCTCTTGATTTAATCTCACTAACCGCCCACCTGAATGTCTGAAAATTCGGTTCTCTTATTTCAATCACTATTACTGCACTGTGTACCGTTCCTCAAATAGTAGTGACCCTTCATTCATTCTTTGATATTTTATCAGCAAACATCATTTCAGCAAACCCCGAGCTCAGTGCATCATTTCGGGTGATTTTAATGTCCATAACAGGAAATGACTTGCACACACTTCAGGGACAACGCCCCTCGGACGCGAAGTAGAATCATACGCCCTATAAAACAACCTACACCAACTGGCCGATTTCCCCACCGTGATGTCGACGACGCTCATGCTCTCGATCTTATTTTCACATTCAACCCACAATTATTTTCAACTGTCGCAGCAATTCCTCCCCTGGACTCATTGGACTATTGTCTTCTTACGCTTTCTATCCGAATTATCCGTTCCACTGTTTCTCCCAAGTCTAGAACATATTCTCGCGATACGGTTCCATTAATTGGTGCAGCTTTCGTAACCTTCCAGCTTACCACCCCTGAAAAGACTGTTGTTTCGCTGCCGATGTCCCCATCTCGGTTTCGAAAATTCTCGAAGTTCTTTTGCGAGGCATACACCTATTCATCCCTTGCTTCGCTAAACCCGACAGACCTCTTTCCCCAGAATAGTTCAAACAAGCCTACTGTCGTGCTGTTCTGGAAAAGAAATCAACGTTCTGTCGCTGGTGTCTTTCATCCCCCTCCCCCCCCTCTCCCCTCTCCCCAATTGTTTCCACTAACGGTTCTTGTAAGCACACAACTACAGAGCCATCATACAAAAGGTTAAGGAGTACATACATGTTTTCATATGCGCTTGATGCCAGACAAATCACGGTACAATAATCTTTATCAGAAGAAAACTGATTCGCGATTTGCATGTGGGCTGAATACTGCCAGATTGCACTGGTCAAGGCAGGTGAATTTTCTTGAGAAATCCACAACCAGGACCTTCGGTTAGCCAAAGCCTCACCCGTAAGGCAGTGGTGTGGTGTGTGAAAACCGCTATCAATTAGGGGCCGATATCCAATTCATCGGATCATACGCCTTTCGGACAAGGTCAAACGTCCTAGATGCCCAATCAAGCCGGTTACCACTGCCACAACCAGGAAGTTGTGTGTGGTTCATACGCTTCCTCATGGTTGGTTTGGAATCAGGGTTTTGGCCAACTCCCCTAGGTCAACTACCAGTGGTTCACCAACTCGGTTAAGGAATGCTTTGTGGAGCGTAAAGCAGCAGTTACTAACCGCTCCTTCCGGAATTAATAAGTTTTGGTCATGTGCTAGGGTAGTCTCCCCTAACTTCCGATCAATTGTTAAACCATCTGGTGACTTAGTGTCCAACCGCTTGTCAACCACGAAATTGCACCTTCGCGTAGTTTGGTGACGTGTGAACTTCTGTGGCCCGATAAGCTTCATAGGATGATTTTTGTCAAGCTGAAAATCGAATCATGCCTGGAAGGTAGAAGGGTTCGTTTCAGATAGTCTAGTCTCTGGGTCGTCCAGATTGGGATTTTGACTACAATTGGCGTCTCATTCAGCAAAACGATGGGGTAACTGACCCAAACCAATGGGCCTCTGCTCCGCGTCACTCGCTGCCTTGCGGTTAGGGTCTTGTCAGAACTAAAGGCTTCGGTTGAGAACTTTGATCGTTCTTCTCCCTAATGGCTAGACACCTTGGCAGTACTCGTTCAACAAACCCTAATACAAGCATAAACAGTGAATAGCATCAAACTGCATCGAGTGAAGTGGGTAGTGATAAGTGGGCTAGTGTTCAGATATCCCGACCTTTGTTGAACTCTTTGCCTGCTACACCCAACTCTCCTCTGCAACTTTTTCCAACTAGTAACAGCCCCTCGAGCAACTTGGTGTTCGCTCACCAGTGATCGTTGTCAAGTAGCACCACGAAGCGGATTGCAGATTCTGAAACCTTTTAGATTACTGAATCTGGGGCCTTCAACGTGAGGACTATGACACAAATGGATCAATAAACTTATCTGAAAATTACGATGGAATCCTTAAGATGGATATTCGTTGTATATCAGAAACTCAAATCCAAAATCCTACTATTATAGATCACCTTAGTGCCCCGGATTTGTCCTCATACTATGTCCTTAGCGCCTAAGACGACGATGGAGCTCGGTCGGTCAGTCAACGCAGGGTCAAAGTTCGTATCGATTGGATCCCCATCCCCAGTCGCTTATGTGCGATGCCGATCCAGAAGTTCATCAGCGCCCGGGAGGAAAGCAACATCAAAGGGTGTTTGTTCATCACATCGGCATGTGTGCCAACCAACAGCAGTTCTGACACGCAAAAGAACGATTTCTACGATAAACTCAACGAACTCATGGGGTTGAACCAAAGCTCCGATTTAGTTTTAGTTGCAGGTAACTTTAACGCGCAGGTTAGAAAACTGAGCGCATCAGAAGCTTACCTAGGCGATCGTAATGCACTGTCCTGACAACGAATAGATAACAGCGATCGACTTCTTCAGTTCGTCGCAGATCATCATCTATTCCGATCTAGTATTAACCTCCGACACAGGTCTCAACAAACGGCAACGTGACGCTCCGATTTCATCGATACGCAAACTAATATGGTCCACATAGAAATAAGCTACCGTTGGTGTTGCTCAGTGCAAAATTGCAGGTCCTAAGGGACCATCTAAATTACGTTTGACCACGCATCAGTATTGATG
Source organism: Echinostoma caproni (assembly GCA_900618425.1). Lineage (NCBI taxonomy): Eukaryota > Metazoa > Platyhelminthes > Trematoda > Plagiorchiida > Echinostomatidae > Echinostoma > Echinostoma caproni. The sequence continues at coordinate 15,630 of UZAN01044621.1, read as the reverse complement.
CAGTTCACTCTCTAATTCACTGGACAGTGAAGAAACCAGTAAACTCAGTTAGCTCATCATCGCCTGTCCGTTCCAGCAGTTCGTGCACGCTGAGTCAGATTTAGTGCGTGAGCTAGGCACGCGCTTTGAAGTGGTGTACATGAGCGGTGGGATCAGACTAGCACAACAGTGTATTGCGCAGCAGACGTTACTTGTGGGTCGAAACCTCAAGCCCGTTGGAGGTACTGGATGTGATGAATCAGTAGCCTTGATGGAGAACAAACGACAAATTCCAACATGTCATCATCAAAACAGGTCAAGGTGATATCTGCAACGTCAGTAGAAGATACCCATTGACTACAAATTATTTACTATCGGTTTACGTAGTGTTAGCTCACGTGGGATGGAGCGAACGGGATGGTAATCTGGAGGTAAACCGAACTATGTTTGGAAGTTTATCAGGGATAAACCTGCTAGCTCATCGGATTCCGATTAGTAGGGTTCGCTAGTTAGGGTCCGTATTGCGTACGTCCAGCGGTCGTCTGCCGCACCGCAATTTGTTCACTGTAGTTCCTTCGGGCTGCGAAAATCCCATGGAGGTCTGGAGATGAAGAAGTTAAGACGAGGAATGAAGCAATGCACCGAGCTATTAGGTAGTGTCTCGCTGTTTTCAGGCTGGGGTATGAAAGACTTATCGTACTTGTTAAATCGCCTAATGTCAAAGGAACACTTCACGGAACAAGATCATGGGGTATCCTAAGGATACCATCTTTGTTGATTCCAGCAAAGCTTTTGACCAAGTCCAGCATGAACGACTACTGATGCAACTTACAACCCTCAATGTCGAAGACTCGGTGATTTTCTGATTCGGAGAGGTTCTAAGAGGGAGAAAAATCTGCGCCTGCGCTTGTCAAAATCGCGTTGGTATAACGCTTTCATTGATGTCGCATACAGGTCCGTCCTAGAACCTAGCCTACAATAACCATCTCGATAAATTTCAATCTTATGATCAACATAATCGTACAGTGAAATACGGTAAAGCGAAACTCACTGATCGCAATCAAACTCGCAATGCACAGAAAGTTAGTAGTGATATTAAAGGTGAACAGGAAATCCCAGTGCCTGGCATACGCAAACGAACTCAAACTATCATATGCGGTAAATTCAAACGGCGGTGTGCATTCTCCAGGAAAACCTGAAAGTACTGCAGCAATAGCCTTTGCTTATCGACAGTGAGAAACGCGCACATAAGCGAGTAGACCAGACGTCCAATACTACTCGAAAATTCATACAAGGGAAATCTCGCCGATCGTCTGAATGTGAACAGATCTCGGTGTGATTAGGACTTCCAATCTAAAGACGAGCAACCACATTGATAGATGTAGTGCTTTGGCCTGGAGAACAGTGAGATGTCTATGCTGGTCTTTTGGTAGCTCATCTCTAGACCCATTCACAATACACTTCCCGTGGGCGCCCCCGACTGGAATGTGGTATCCTGGTGTCATTTCTATTCACAAATGCAGAACCAAATTAGATCGGATACAAAGGGTGGTTTCGGACCACAGGACACGTCCCATTGGCTTACAGGCGATCAAGAATAGATGTGCTTTACGACCGATGAATAATCTGCAGGGATCTGAGCCCGCAAGTACAGGTGTTGTTCCCGTTTAGAGAGTACAATCTCAGGGGGAGATACAAGCTAAATCTTGTGAAACTGTGCTCGGTCGATCCGTCATTGGTTTACTGCATATTTCAAGGAGAGATTTAAGTGTACAATATGCTGCCCGATGATACGGCCCAAGGGATGAACTGTAGTGTTCAAGCTACACCCGCGTAGATAGTGACAAGACGTATACCCCCTGAATCAAGCCATTGAGTTGAGACGAAGACACAAACGAGAACACTCCTTGTCTTTATAAACAAGAAAACGAAATGTATAGCTAACGTGAGGATTAAGTTGGACAGATATTTTATTTTGACACCTGTGTATTCGCCTCGTTTATTATTCTTCCACCATCCCATTTGACAGTAAAATATCTCACTGAGCACAGCGCTGAAAAAAGTCAACTCTTTTGGAGTGTATCAAACAATTCTTTGACTTAGTCACAATCTAGCCGGCTTTTCGTGGATTACGGTTTCTCTCAAGGGACTCAGGAGGCGAAACATCACCGAGGCTAATATTTTATGGATGATTAGAAAAAAACTTGCTCCATGGTAGTTCATACAGGCGTCAAGTTCTCACTTCTTGAAAATGTGAACGACCAGCGATTAACCCTCTGCTGCACAGCAAGACAGCAATAATACCTGAGGGAATTAATCGATCCATAGTCCGGAGGGAAGCTCGTCGGGTCAAACTGTTTCTCCTTTCGTTAACGTTTGAGCTTACAGGAGTTTACAGGATTGCACCGATGGTGCTTTAATACCTTATCTCTACTAAAAAAATACTGATTCCCAAGAAATCCAGCCAACTGAGAGAGCTTTAGGTTTGAGTCTAGGGGCAACATTGGCTGTCAAACGAATTGTATGTCTAATCAGACCCTATGATTTTTCTATCCAGCCACGTTGCAGAGCTTGTGGGCCGTATCTTAACTTCTTCTGATCGAAGGTACAAACAGTCGATTTGGAACTGAGATTAGCTGACCGGAGTCGTCATATTTTCCGGTGAGTAATCGGCAGAAACGCCAATTGCATCAAGATTAGTAGATGATCATCCTCTATGCATGTTTTCACCATTGCGTGATGAAAGACAAGGGGTAAATCTCATGGTCACCCACGACTAGCCCATCACTTATGACGTTTGACAACCTTGGGACGTAGAGTGGCAACTCACGTAAGGCCCCAATAGCCGTGGTTTTGAGCCGGACAACAGTGAAGCGGTTCACTAAACGCTTAACTTGCACTGAACCAAGCCAACGGTAGACTACTGCAATGCGATCAAGTTGCGGTGTTATGCTATCGTCCGTCGACAGCTCTGTCGGAAGTGGATACCGGACAGAACGGGAGGGTAGCGAACAGCACAGTGACCTAAACAAGCTTTGGATGCGTCCAGTTTCCCAACCCGCAAGTTGAAATTACTACCACCAGAATTATATGGGGCTGTATCGCACAAACGACTGTTGAAGAGAATCCATCAAAAATAAGGCTTTTGTTTTGCCCCTGAGTAGATCAACTTCGCGCAAAGAGACTGGATAGTCAAGTGTGTTACGGTACCAGAATATTTAATTTCAGTTTCCTATAAACAGCAGATATCAGTCACTAATGAGTCAATTATGGGTCCCAAACAAACTTATTGACGAGACTGAATCAGTCCTCAAGTTTCAGGTCTTCAGATTCTGTGGAGGATGTGGCCTCATAAACTGTAACTCCTTTGGCAGTACACACGAAGAACGATGGTGTGGACGTCCCCTACACCAAACTCCCGAGGAACGTCAGGACCGTCCACCGGCCTTATTTGGCCCGTGGAGTTCGAAACCGGCCGCATCCACCCAAATTTAGTGGCAGATAGCTTTGCAGTTGTTCGGCTCTATATCACACCTAACCTTACGTAGTTTAAGGTCCCGGAATATATGTTTCCGGTTTCCGTGAGTGAACAACAGTGGTAAGCGGAACTGCCGTCGAACGGCTCACTACCACGCCTGATCTAATGAAGCCTTATGTGGTCCGCCACTCCAAGTTTCAGGATCACGGTTGCCGGTTTCTTCACAGAATAAACATAACAGTACAAAATGGGAAACGCTCACGTACTCTCGCTCGCTCTACGCACTCACAATTGCACCTCGCGAAAAGCTCCCACACGACCATGCGTCTCAAATAGCCTCTGTCCCGGAAGCCCTAATCACTGTCTTCTCGTGGCGGAGGAGTTTTCCCACCAAACTGAGAGGACAAAAGGCCGACATCCCGGGCTATATTCGGGTTAGTGGACCACCGGCACTTCACCTAGAGGAGTTTGCCAAAAACCATGATTTCAAACCAACCAAGAGGAGTAGGAACCACACCCACACCTTTCTCTCTGTGGCAAGGGTCACCCGCTCGATTGGGAATCGAGGTACATTGAGCACCTTGGACGTTTGATCCCGCCGGAAAGGCGTATGACCCGATGAAATGGACACCGGCTCCCAATGGATTGCGGTTTTCGCACACTGCCCCAATGCCTTGCGGATGAGGCTTTGGCTAGCCGAAGGCCCCGGTTGTGGATTCCTCAAGCAAATACACCTGTCTTGTCCAGTGCAACCTGGTAGTATTCGGCCCACATGCAAATTGCGAAACGTTTTTCTTCTCATAAAGATCATTGTACGATGATTTATTTGGCACACAGTCAGAATTTCGGTGTGTGGAAATGTGACACCAGGATCATGCACTCATTCCTTTACCAACATTCGCGGACTGAACCGCAATATTGATTCGGTACACCACTTACTCCATTCTTCTTCTCCGCTCGTCCTTTTTTAACCGAGACACAAATCTACCCCTCGTCAGACACCAGACACCTTCAATTCCCCAACTACACTTACCATTCCTCTTTTCTACCCAAAGCTAGTGTCTGCGTCCTTATTCACCAATCAGTCGCCGCCTCCAGGATTCAAAATCTTGACTTTTCCAATCGTGAATTTTAGCTGATGTGGCTGAAACATCTATTTCCTGCATTTAATCATTACTTTTGTGTTCTGTNTGATTTTCTTTCGTTGAGCGTGAAAAATTTGTTTGCAATCGACCCCAACCGCTGTAACCATTTTGGGAGACTTTGACGTTCACAATCAAGACTGGTTGACCCACTCGTCTGCTACTTCTTCTTTGGGGCGCGAAGTCGAACACTTTTGCCTGATAGAGCTGGCGATTGTGTCCACACCCTCGATCTAATTCTCATTCCGCCCCTCCGTTCTTCTCAAATATTGGTACCCTCCGTCCTCTTGGTTCATTAGATCATTGCACTGTTTCTTGTTCTATTAGGTTTCAAGCCCCGAGCCACCACCCACCTCGAGATACCTTCTATCACA
>UZAN01044620.1:12908-32847 GCA_900618425.1 Echinostoma caproni | reverse complement strand
TTACAGTGCTATTTGGCAATGACCTTTGGCGAGCGACATCCAAGTTGCTTGAGGGACTATTACAGGTCGGTAGAAGAGGTAAAGAGAGAGGGTTGGGAACGGAAGACAAAGAGTTAAACAAAGGTTGAGATATCTGAGCAGTAGCCCACTTATCACTACCCACCCTGTTCGATGCAATGGGCAGCGCGGTCCTAATTATCCTGCTCGAAGACCGATGCAGTATGCAATTATTTTTATTTTGTGTATGCGTTGGGGTATACATTAGGGTATATCAGGCCTTAGGTTTGACGACCTGTTCTCGTGGGTCCGGCATATAGGCACACGGGGACAACTTACGTTTGCATTGAAGCCACTCTAGGCTGCAACTGAAGGCAACGTTTTACAATAACAGGGTAATTCCGTTGTAGAACCGGTTGACGCTGGCAGTGGTAAGCTGCAGTACTGTAGATGCGTTTCAATAGGTACTTGATGAGTGTTGGATAGCGGTTTTCCCTGAGGTAAGCGTTTAGCACCACCTGTAACCTAACCACAAAGGATGTGATACTGCACCACACTATTGTGCCTTTCAGAAAAATTGCATATCGAAGTGATGGAAGCAGAGAAAACTCCCTGACAAAACCCGAATCAGTTCGCTCGATTGGCAAGAGCCACAAACTGAATTGAACGCGACGAAAACTTGCAAGATGCTTGAATGTGTATGCCCACCTACCCAGCAAGCACCCAAGATTAAGAAAAACTGTTAGTACCGGGCTTCGAACGTGGCCTTTACAGCTGGTAAAATACTTTGAAGTTAGACACAATTCGTGATGCGTCACTAAATGTGTTTCTCAATACACAACTGACCAAGACTACTCGTCGTCTTTCATGAGCAGGTCAGGTCAGGTCAAACTGCCCAGGGCGGTCAAGGCTTTCGCCAATCGAGTGTCCAAATTCTTGCTCCAACCGGAACCAACGATCTTCCGGAGCTTCGACTTGTCGACTGTTTGACCACAGCCGATTTTTTCGTCTAGAACAACCTCCCTTTTCGAGTCCGTATCTGCAAACGGATATTATTCGAAAATGGGAATCCTCTAACACCTGCTGTCAATAGTAGGGACTATATAAAATCTCCGGACAAAGACTGATCCAGACCCCATCTAGTTGCTTTTTCAGCCTATCGACTGTCCTACAGTGGTGAAGACGGTCGTTGGTTCCACTCGTCTATCACTGTACTTGTGAGCAAGTTGTATCTGAGGTTGAATCGGCTCTTGGGCTCTATTAGCTTCAAATGATATAGTAATTAAATTTAACTTCTTTTCGGTACTGTGACTTTCATGGTCCGCACCGAATTCAGTATAACCTGATGAATTCAGAGACTAACGTTTGTATATATTTATGTATGCGTGTTACATAAAATATCAGATATGTATATATTGTATATATATATATATAATAAAAATGTTATATGTATATATAAAGTTTAAGATGGTTGTTTGCGCTACTGAGAAAAATGAGATGCAGATTCAGACCAGTACAAGTGCTTCTGATGGTAATATAATCATATATAAACATCACTGCATAGCAAACTATGACATTTGTTATCAAATAATGGAATATTTTTCACTGAGTTCTGTAAACCCAGTAGTAGGACGTCAAATTGTTTTATTATTACCATCTTACAGTCCCGTTTATTGCAAAGGTTAGGGAATTTAATGAAATGACTAAACAATAAATGAATGCACATACATTTATTAGTGCTTATTTGAAACAGAAGAAAATGTTTCTCTTTAGCCCATTGTAGTAGTGGCGTACAGCAGCATCTGCGCCTTGACTTAATATTTCTACTCACCAGGCAGTTTGGTTTTTGCGTCATTCGCAGATTCTGAGGTGGTTTCTTACTGGTTGTCACGCGACTGTGGTCTTGTCATCGTTTGCTCCTCCACAGTACAAACTTCGAATGACCCGATTGCCGGTACTCCACTTGGCATCCGCACTCATTTGAGCAACCGACCGAGATAGACTACATCGCCATATGCTGTAAATGGAGAAGTTTCCTACGAGACTGCCGATAGTTCTAGAGCACCCCCTCAAATCCCACGTATCGATATGCACCAAGCGATCCATTTAATTTCATGGGAGTTCCAAGTATGCGTCGGTTAGACTGATAAGCTGTTTGGACTGGCTAAATGAACGGACGTCCACGAAGCTCTAATGAGTGGCTTCTTCGAAAAGTAATGCCTCACTTACTGAGATCATTGTACCCACATAGCTCTGGTCCGGCGAGGGTCTATAACGAAATAATTATATCGTTTGTCGCCGGCAGTGGCTTTTGTCAAGCGTGCCCTATTTCGCCACTCTTGTTTAGTTTCGTCGTAGATGAAGTATTGGGGAACTGACTAAGTGGTCTTTAAGATGTTGTTACTGAATGGGCCAAAACCGAGTCCGAGCTTACGGTACTTTTTCGATCGAGTTCAACACAGAAAGTGGTGATCGTCGAGGTTGCCCTTTCGCTCATTTTCTACTTAAATTTCTCATATATTTGATTATGGAAACAGCCCTATCCTCGTGCGAGGATAGTGACATCGATTTGCTCCCAGATGGCAGACTTTGATATAGAGCATGCAGACGACATTGTACTACTAAGTGAAGATCCAGGTAAATTGGAACCTATTCTGAATGGAGTAGAAACTTAGCCATTGAGGAAACGGGATAACGATGGACTGTCAGTGTTTAAACACCGCTGTCTTCACAGCATTGCACAAACTTGGTGGGTCAACCGGAAAAGATGCTGAGGTTAGGCGTAGAGTTTTAAGTAACCGCGGTCGTCCACTGGATCAAGTGGTTGATGTCCATACATTACGTTGATTTGGGTGTGTTGCGCATGTCACCGAATGGGTTGCCATGGTGTTTGATGTTCACGAAGGCAAGCCGTGGGTAGAAAAAAGCCAAAGGTGGTCAGAGTAAGACCTGGCACGAGGTCGCGTTAAGCTCTCTAAATGAGGACTTCAGGATGATTGCAATCGGTGGTTATCGATACAGTGGTATGGCTGGGTGTCGTAAACAGTGGCGTTCGTGCATCATCTCGATTTTCTTGCAACCTCATTCCACTGGAATTCTCCATTTTCTCTTCCACTCTACTTTCATGTCTTTACCCTACTGCTTCATCCGAATAGGCAACCAAAAGAGATCAACCAAAACCGCCCCACTAAGGTGCATTGTGAGTGGTTTTACAAACAAACTGAAGCTGCATGAGCAGGTAGAGACAAGCTGTGCGATTTAGAGTACGCCGACGACATCTTGTCTATTCGACTGCATATAGGATGCGTAAAGCGAGCTTGGCAGAGAAACAAGTGCTGGTATGGCATTCGTATGGGCTTTGTACCTTCAAAGTGCAAAGTGATGCAACGCTGGGCATCGCCTAGTCCCACTTTGAAACTAAATATCCAGGAATTATTTACAGCGGATTATTCTCCTACTTTGGTAGTTGCTTGGCCATTGACCGTAGGGCAGTAAAGAGATAATCGCCCGCATTTAAAGGGCTAGAGCAGTGTACTTAAGACTGAAACATCTTTGGTGTATACGCAACGTTTGACTGAAGGTGAAAGATCGTGCCTATTGTGCTGCCGTTATCAGTTCTACCCTATGTCTGTGAAAACTTGAATTTGCTGGTAAATTATATCAATCAACCGGAAGTTTTCCACTATCGATACTTGTGTCGTTTGGCCCGCGTGGGATGGAATGACCGGGTTAGTTTTGTGGAGGTAAGTAGTCATGTGTTTGGGCGTTTATCAGGAATAAATTCGCTAGCCCATCAAACTCAGATGAGCTGACTAGAACATGTATTACGCATGCCTAGCTGTCATCTACCGCATCGCACCTTATTTGCTGTAGCCGCTCCGAGCTGGAGGAAACCACATGAAGGCCAACAGGTTGTGTGAATACGAGGTATGAAGAAACGCACAGAGCGATTAGGCAGAATAGGTGTCTCTTGTCTTTCAGGTCAGGGTTCAAAAGACTTTGTAACTAGTTGTTTGGAGACAGTGAAGTATGCGGCAACGATTCAACAGCAGTGACATCCTTGTCTTTTATTTTCAAACCGGAATACTTGAAAGGATGTGTATGCACAGTTAAATTGTGTTATCTGTTTGTTGACTGTCGAGTTTCACTTTATTTCCCTTCCCTCAAGTGAAGCCCTATCCCAGCCATCTTACATTCTAGCCGACGTTGTATGTATTGCGAGTTTGACCGCGATCGTGCTCTTCACCGTATTTCACTGTACGCTGACGGTAATGGTGTAGACCTAGTTTTTCTACTGTATCCTTATTCCGATAGATCAGCGTGCTTGAAAGTCTTTGATTCACTCCATGCCTGTGTTTCTACAAAGTTATTAGCCGAAAAGCAACCGGAACCGTCGCACGACACAAGCAGTACTAACGGTTTTAGAAACTGAACTGCAGTCGAACATTCGTCCGTTACTAAGTTGGCAGGGATCAACGAAGTTCATTTATCTTTCTTTTACTTTAGGTTGACGGTAATAACGTTGTATTTAAATATTTTACCTGATCAATGACATGAGGATTGACTAAGTGCCAGAAAATAAGTGATGTCCACGAGTTTGAGAGCATGTTACTTCCCGGCCACCCGGATCAAACAACGTTATACTTCAGACTCCCACCCGAAACGTTTGACATTTTGGGTTTTCAGGACATCAGCCAGTTTTACGTGCATCTAATGGTTTATCGTAAATACATTGGAAGTTATAAACTTTACCGTGTTAAAATAAAACTTATCGAAAAAGTACATGTAAATCACTTGAGCTTTTATAATGATTCATCCAACATGTATTGTACATTTATTGTTGTCCCCCCGTGAGACCAGTTTACAGCAGCAGTAGCAGAAGTCAACAGCTATAGAAAATATTGATCAAGAAACGGTATATATTAATATTTTGGCATGTGATCATTACAGGCAAAAGTGTAACTGGTTATGAGATGCCCATAGGTTGCAAACTCACTTCACTTCCAGTTACCCAGGCTGAAGAAGGTTCATAATTTAGGGGTTCCCAACTCAAGCCTTTAACTGGAAATTCTGATCCTAAGACCATTGGTTTAAGCCTATAGTATCCGATCCATTGGGGACCACTGTCCGGTTTATCGAATCATGCACAGTTTGGGTGAAGTCAAAAGTCCAGAGTACTCAACACACCTGGATACTGAATCAGTGACATGCATTAGGTAGATAACACTTATTTTAACTGTTTTGAATACATTTACGAATGGGTATTTATCACTCGATTCGGTATTCGTATGAATAAAATATTTTTCTTCGGCTTATTTGAGTGTAAAAAATGAAGCTTCAGACATCTCATTTTTCCACACATTTTACTCCCGAAATTTTTTTATTTGTTCTTGCTTTTCAATCCACAGACTGATTTGAATCATCATCGTTCCTATGAGGGAAAACTTCCTCCACCATCATGGAGAGTATTTCGGCTCTCAGTTCACTTGATCCGCAGTCTTTGCATTCCACGGCGTCTGCTACCCTGGATTTTTGCATGTTTTTGTCTTTTGTTTATGCGATTTCTATGGATACACTCCCCTCGAAATGATGTTCTTACACAGGAGGTACATCAAGAAAACCTTTTAGCAGACAAAACTCTCTTACGACACGTAAGTTTTCCGAAAAATAGTTCACGCAAGTATGTGCTTCATTTTTGTATCATTACCGTCATTCTTATCATTGTTATTGTCATGGTAATGCGAGTTGTCTTTAAGATTAACTGGGTGAATATAAGTGAATATGCGAACCTTCTTAATCAAATTTTTTTTCTACGCAATCCGTGCTAGAGGTATGTCCAACGGGATTTTTCTCTATAAGTTTTCTTTATAATACGCCAAGTGATTGGAAGTTTTGTACACATCATCAATAGATAGAAAACGGAGATTGGTCGCAAGTATGGGACTTTGAGGAACGACCGAGGTGTGATCACATCGACTGGGATGAAAATGATTCGCGTGCTGAGCCACGATGCGAGAGCCAGGTGCAGTCTGGGTACTTGCGACAGCAGACCCTAGTGCCAGCATCGGTCGAAGGCCTTTTAAATGCCCAGCGAAATAAAATAACTTTTACCGTGATTACAGGGTGCATAAGACCAGGAATGCAAAGCGAGGTAGTAGGCTGCTGTTGAGATAATGAGAGCGGAGCCCGTATTAACATGCATTCAGAAAACTCGCTTTGGAAAAAGCACTCCCTTGGCCAGAGATAATTGTTTGAACATCTTTCGGTCTTGCGGGGATAAGGGAAAGGTAATCACACTTTGGAATGAGAATAGTTATGGTATTTTTCCATGCAACGGGAGAAGTCTAACCACTGTGAAAACAGAAAAGACGGTAAAGTGTAGAGACCAACTTTGGGCGTCCACTTTGGGGACAGTGATTTGTATCTTTCTGGTTTGTGTTGTACATAAGGTGTAAAAATATTGGGGCAAAGCTCATTTTCCTTACGATGAAAGGAATAACTCCTTGTGGCTGCCTAGTTCACGGATTCTGTTTAAACGTGTTGCATAAAAATGTGTGACAGTGAGGCATAGTCCCGCATGTTCCCTATTTTACTTGGAATACTGTTCGTGCTCACCACTTCCTTAACTTTTCCTGCAGTCCCAGCCAGTCTCGTTGCATATATTTATTCAAAGTCCCTTTGAACGTCTTCTGTATTTCGTTTGTATTCCGTTTGAAACTCATCTTAAGCTCTCATCTAATCAGTTTGGAGCTTCTCGCTACCCTGCAAATTGCTTCATATCGGTTTCGTAATACTATGCACCCCGTCCAAACTAGTCTTGTTTTTTTTATGTTTTTAGGTGTTGTTCGTCAGGAGAGATCGGTTGGATTGTTCCAATCAGTGTTGTCATGAGCTACCCGCTCTCGAACACTGTGCATAGCGCAGAATCGTTACCGATCATGATGATAAGAGATAGCAACTTTTTAGATGACCCGCTAAAAGGTGAACCTTTGGGGCTAGTTTCGACGTAGGAGTCACGATAGAGGTTATCTGATTGGGCGTAAGTTAGTACAGTTGTGTATTCACTTCAATCTTTAGACACCATTTCACATTGCAAAGCAAAGCATACAACTTATAAATGAAGTATTTTCGCTAACGTTGATGTTGAAATTTGTGGAGTTTCGCCCGAAAATCGAGCAGCTTCCCTCTGTCTTAAAAATACCAGAAAATCGTACACACTTCCTTCTGTTGTTTGCCGGAAAAACAGCATCACAAAATGGGAGATCTAAGGCGTACATATTGGCTCACACACGATCTTTGTTTTATGTAGTGAAGAACCCGAGAACGGGAAAATTATCCACTAAACAAACATCCCAAAGTACTTTGTCATCATAATTCATGTCACATCAAGCCCCCTAAAAATTGTATGCTCCCAAAGGGTTAATTGTAACTCACATGATAAACTGATGCGAATAGGCTGCTAAAAAGCAGCCTAACATAAGGACTATTGCGGGATGATGAGTAATCAGTTACATCGACCCGAAGCCAAGGGATGGGCAACAGAGCACAGCTGAAGGATACCGATCGCGTTTCCAGGTTATGGATAGAAGAACAACCACTTTGGTACTTAACCGTGAGTAGGTGAGAGCTACCCCAGCAAATAAGCGATTTCGGACGGTCAGCGGCAATGCTCGAGGATGGGATAGGGTTTCCGGTCGGCAATCGATATCCCTTTCTTTCTTTCTTTCTTCTTATTGGGATTTGTGTGCAAATTTGAGTGTCAAACCTATGTACGCGGTTTATATGATCTCAGATCCATACCCTCACTTCGATTAATTCTTTAAACAATCTTTCCAATGTGAAGAGCCGTCCTCTTGATTCTGATTTCATTCTCCGTTCCACCAGATGTGCCGATTGCATTTTCAGATTCGTGGAATCCCTTCCTTTGGACAATGCAAAATACGCAATATGCAAAACAAAAAGCAGCACATTGCATTATTGCAGATCGACGAAGGTAGACTCGACCACTTCGTTTGTAGTGTTTCCAATCCTGAACATGTCAAGTCCATCGACTGACGCTACGTCATTATCGACATCACAATGCACTTAACCCTCCCAGAGTTACACAGCTTCACGTTTTCTGATGTATCACACGTTTGACTTCATTACACTTTCGCATAAATAATAATTGGTAAAGTAAGCATAATTTCGAAGGGACATCACCTCAGATCAACCCATCAGCTTGCGCAACTACATCATTGCCCGTGATTTAGCAGGCGATTGTAGTGATCCCTTACATAATGGGCCTTGACCAAGGTGTCGGCATTCAGAGATTCTTAAAAATAACACGAGGCCATAGGACAGACTTGGGTTTGGGGGATTATTCAATCTGAAGTAAAAGTGACCTTAGAGATGGAAAACCGGTTTTCTCTTCAAATTGATAAAAAAATCTGAAGGTGGTAAAGACGATATAAGGAAAATCCAAAGCCTCCGCTTTTAGCGGATCATCCATGTCCGGCTTTGGCAATTAATTTGAAACTATTGTCTACTGAATCTCAATTGTGTTCAAAATATACCTTACAGTTCAATGATAGCAACTGCATACACGACATCTAACCCAACCAACAAAGTCCACTCTCCCGCTTTCATTATGCACACCGATTTCCTGTAAGGACATTTCCAAGTGCACGACAGACTTGATCTGTATCCGAGGCAAATGATGTTCTTACCGTAATTCTGCATATGTTTGACGATGGTTTTCTTTTGATTTCTGCCGGTAAAATGTAAAAATTGTACTTTTCTGATTTCATTCAATCGCGGTTACACTGTGTGCATTAATTGGTCTTTCGATGTTCAGCAACAATTACAAAACCGGATAGATGGCTTGTTATCAAAAAAAGCTAGTTTCTTGAAAGTGGATCAAGTGATTACTACTCCCAAATTCATCCTGCCAGTGCTGTTGTTTGCGTGTGACAGACCAACAGTTAAGAGGACTTTAGACGCTTTANCAATTATCGATCCAAGTTGGTGGGTTTGACGCCGGATCAGTTTCCCATCACAGTTTCACACGGATGCATTCATGGTCCAACGACAGCTGTGCTTAAGAACTTCGGATCAGATATCACTGTGGTCACTTTTGAAGATAAATCGCCCCCAGTCCCGGATGCAAGTGAGTCTGTTGTTTCTTTTTTGTTTCATGCTCTAGAATTCGAGGCGTAGTCCTCTTGTCGAACTCTGCGTTCCTTGTCAATCCTGAGTTCACTGAGCAGTTCTGGAGCTACGAATTCGTGGCATCACTTTGAAATCTCCACTCCGTACATTGTTAACCTTTAGACTAAAAAAACGTCAAATATACGCTGTGCAGTGTCTTTCTTAAAGCCAATATAAACTTGATACACACATGTTTGAATTTTCAGCATTGTGCATCGTTATAACTGCGAATTTTCTGAACAAAAATGAAGTTTAATAATAAAAGTCGTGGAACGTAAAATTTATTGAGCAGGTAAACGCGCACGAAGTCCATTAGTTACTTTTTTTGGGTCGACAAGAAGACGCGATAAATATGGACGAACGGAGCTACGGTAACAGTATGGGAATATAAAACTAGTTCGTGTGACGGATGTGGATATTGCTCTATACGGTTCATTATGTAAAGAACGTGACACGGTTATAAATGCATAATGGGAGAATTCATTGCGTATATCAATGTGTCTATTAATAATATTAACTACAAGAATCGCTAGGGAATCCACTGCATTTTGATAAATACTATAATGATTGTTTCAGAAGTATGACATCCTTCGCAAGGGGCCCAGAAGAAACGACTGGTGACCAATATAATCAGTAGGGAATGATCCAAGCCTTCTTACGGTACAGAAAGCACTTTTAGTCTACAGTAGCAAAGTGTAAGTCTTCTAATCTCACAAAACATCTCGTGGACGCACGTGAGTCATGACAGTTTGAGTTAAAAATACTCCAAGATGTTTCGTAGGTAAGGGATTTGGTAAGGAAGATGTTCACTATTCGTGATATCATGTGCGTTATCTGATAAAGCAAAAGCTTTTCTCTTTAAGTTCCACTATGCCAGTAGCGCGTACCTCTAACACGGGTTTTTTCTCCCATACGGCTCAGTGGACAACCAGAAATTCGATACGTCTAGGGAACGTATATCGTGCCGTCATGAAGAAATAGTAACGCGACGTGAGACGTTATACTCAATGAATTTTCCAAAAATGTTTTTCCCCTGTTGTTCAAATATACGATTATTGTACATTGTAAAAATAATACAGTTGCTAATGAGCTCGTTTCCGGTGATTCATCTGCAAGCTAATACAACACGATTTATATCAAAATGTTTAGTACGAGAGAAATCATGACGGAGTGTGAAGAAACTACATTACACCTTCATGACCGGATGTTGCTCACACACTCATTGGTTCGGGTCGTTAGGGGTGAATGGAAGGATGATTATGTCGTGTGTTGTGGTGATCATGGAAGACTGAGTGTTCTTACGAATGGCTTTTGTGAGCATAGGGGTGGGTGAGTGTATAGGCGGGTTCCAATCGCTTCCGCTGTGACTAAAACGCGACTCCTAGTTCCCTTATATCGGTAATTGCTAATGGAAGAGGGGGCGAAACGCCTCGACTCCCTAGTAAACATTTTGAGTTGATTTTTGCTCTGAATAATAGAGGACCAAGATCTATTTTATCCGGCTTAGTTTGATGTATCGACCGACGATTAACGAAATAATGCTTCTTTGTATTGCTACGGTCACCATCTGTTCGCTGCCCCAAGGTATTTGTGTTGTCACCAAAACCTTCTCTTTGAAGAATGGAATGAATCTGGCCTTTTCTTTTCTTCTTCGTTTTGTTTTCTTTTATTAAATATACAAAGATACAATTTTCGGGAAGTGAGAAGCGGCCAATCAAATGGCTGTCATTCAACACACAATGGGGAAATTCAGGCGGTGGCGGTGAGATTCTAACACACCCCTGGGGTGGTAATTTAGTGACGTTGCTACCACCGCCTGTCTGCAGTGTCCTATTAAACGACTCTGGAACTTGGTCTTTCACTCGTCTTTTGTGTGCCACCTGATGGAGGTGGCGTTGGGATAGAAATCACATCACGAATAGCAAAGCTAGGGCAGCTTTTACCAACATACGACCTCTGTGGGGCCACCCTGATATCCGACTGTCTCTTAAGGGAAGGGTGTACAAAGCCGTGGTTTATATTGTTATGCTTGACACTTGTGAGACCTAGCCCTTCTGCAATGAGAATGCTAATCGAATTTCCGTACCTGACCATCTACGTCTCCGAAGCATTGCTCGTGTCTGGTGGTAGCATTGGATGGATAATGACTAACTTTGTCGTCATGTGTTGGGTGCGGATAGTCGTTCTTTGAAAGAAGAAATCGCTCTACACGGGCTCTGATGGCTTGGTTATGTTCCGCTAATGCCTGCTCATCGACTACCTTTCCGTGCTCTCTGCACGTGCTGGGCAAGGCTGGAAAAACGTCAGTGGTCAAACCATGACATGGCGTAGCGGTGTGGAGAAACTAGCATCAATATGTGTACCTAGGGTCAAATAGAATCGTATGAGTATTCGTGGCCCCAGTAGATACCAAAATTACGAAAAAAACAAACAATTTAAAGATGTATGGGGTCAATTTCGGTGCCGCTGCGCACACTGTTGTGTCTGACCGCGGCGATCAAGTGGTACGTTTTACCGTCACATCATACATCAAAGGTCGCATGTTCAAATCCCATCGTCCTAATCAAACCACCCTAATTCATTTCCCTGTATAGCCTTTTAAAACACAATTATCTCTGCCGGAAAAATTTATACCCCGCGTCGTTTTTCGCTGCACGGTTGCAAAGCTATTCCTCCGGATGTCAAACACGACATTACGCACAACTCGTTTAAGTACCATCTGACATAAGGTCTTGTAAGTGATCACGGGGACTGGCGAATGGCAAAAATGGTCGAAGAAAATTCGGTTTTAGTGCAGAAGCGCATCAAATCTTGGTTGTTGTTGAAAGAAAAACAACGGCATTTGTTCTTTTTGATGATCTCAGCGTGATGTTTCGAACCAAATTTGAAAACTTCGAAATCAATTCTCCAAACAACGATCGAGATCTTCTAGTCTATCTTGTGTAAATCATCCACCTGCTTTACATCCAGCGGTTTTCTCGAAAATCCAAAGCATCTGTTCTTTACTGAAACAAAATACGGTCGTGCTGGGTTATTTTTTCTTCGCCATAGTTCACTATAGGTTGTTACCATTTTAACTTCCCCCGCAGACTTTGGGGAGAGCATTTTGCTCTTCCTTGTATGCTGTGACAGACCATGAAGTGTCGTCCTATGTGACTGATCTATTTTTTCACCGTGAATTTCCTTGTCGTTCACTCTTGCCCGTTAGGTCGTTGGAAAAGGGGCTACCAAGCTGTCGCACGTCATTACAAACACGCGCTGAATCGAATGTTTTTACAATTAAATCACTCAGCGTTGATCATCGTCGAGGACGATTTGGATGTGGCCAGTGATTTTTTCCAATATTTTGCCGGCACGCTTCCCTTACTCATGGCCAATCAGAATTTGTTTTGTGTATCTGCATGGAATGATAATGGTCGACCAGATTTGATTGACCTTAAACGATCGGACTTATTATACAGGTGAGAATTTTGTGTTTCATGGCGGGCAGTTTAAGATGGACATCAGTTTTGAACGGAATTTCTTGCCCAATGTGCCTTGTCCGCATCATTATAACATAAAACTTTCCGACCTCATTTGGGAATGTCAGGCAGGATAATTTGGTGACTGCGTTTTGTGTCTGCCATTTTACCCCCAAAATCGATAGATTATCTATTTCCTGTGTTAAAAGTTCATGTTTACTTGATGGGTAATGGTCAGAGTTAATGACACAATTCGAGTCAAACAAACCTTCACGAATGCCCTCTAGTTAGCAACAGAACGCAAAATGAATATTCCCACAATCGGAGTAGTTTTACTTATCCGACATAAACACAATGCATTTAAGTAAGCATTTACGGCCTACCCATGGATATGTGCAGATAATAATGGTTAATGAAATCTAAACGTCATACATATTCAGCTCAAAGATTTATTATTCTCGTGTTTAGATCACATTGATGTGACTCAACTTTCGCTCATCTGCCTCTAGCCTCCTTGGTTAGCCTGTGAGTTCCTCTGACTGTGCTTATCGGAGAAAGCATCTGATACACTTTGGCAAAACGTTTTAGGAAATCGATATTGGAAACCAGTTTTTTATTACACACTTTAGTGTAATGAACAGCAGACCAGGTAAACCCCATAGTCACGAGGACCTGCAGTTCGGTGATGGAAGTAGGTAACCTAAGCCCCTGGACTTGGAGTGGCGAACCGCATAAGGCCCCGATAGGTTAGGCGTGGTACTAAACCGGACGATAGCAGAGATGCCAACCACTATAGTTGGGTGACGGTGGTGGGACTCGAACCTCGGACCATATGGTTTAAAGCACGCCAGTGACAGCGACTAAACCACTGCGCCATCTCCACCGTGCCATTCATCATTAAAACTACTGTATGCCGATGTACAATTATCTCAGCTCTACCTTAGGAAAGTCCGGAAAGATTGTACAGCTGTCTCACCAACACTGTGAACCTATCGACCTAACTGAGTGTTGAACCCGAGCCATAACCCCTGGAAACTAAATGATCAACAAGCTTGCAAAGATGAGTTGTGCTATGTAGGGTGCAGACAAATTAAAATAGTCTGATGGGGTCAGCTGGGGATGCCACATGTGACATCCGTGGTTCGATCCTGAGTTGGATCGATATACTGACACTACTGATGGAAAACCAGCAAGGTCTGAACAGATATACCACGCTTCCGGGCTTGACAGTTCACTTTTTTCTTGTAATGCGTGTACGACGAAATTTGCCGACTTAAATCCTCTAGTACAACTTTATTTCAACTTTTTGAAAACCATCGTCATCATCTGTACAGGGTATACAAGTCATATACATTCTCTCTGTATGTGTTAAAAACAATGTGAATTTTCGGTAATATGGATTTTTTGCTATCTCTTCCATCCATCTGAATGCTGTAATTTTTCCGATTCTGTCATCCTAATACTCCAATTCTTTGCTGTTCACAGAACTGATTTCTTCGCAGGTTTGGGCTGGATGTTGCTACGCAGTTTTTGGTTGGAAATTCATGCCGGTTGGCCCGATATATTCTGGGACGAATATTTACGTAAGCCGTATGTCCGCAAGAATCGCGCATGTCTGCGACCCGAAGTAGGTCGCACTACCACATTTGGTCGAATGGGAATTTCACGGGGTCAGTTTTTCGACAAATATCTTAGCACAATGCGTTTGAATCATGATTGGCAAAATTTCGTCCAAATGAATTTGACCTATCTTCACGAGCCGGGCTATACGAAAGTGTGGCGAGAATCGGTGTACAACCGGTCGACGGAGATCTCATTGGATCGCTTTCTGCAAGGTGATTTGCCCAACATTTCAACCACACCTACTGAGCGAATTCGAGTGACCTATCATTCTCAGGCCGATTTTGATCGGATCGCAATTAAGTTAAACTTAATGCGGGACATCAAGTCCGGTGTTATGCGTAATGCGTTTGCTGGTGTTGTGCCAACGAAGTGGAAAGATCAGTGGATTTATATAGCCCCTCCATCCGAATGGACACAATATGATGAGTCATGGACATAAGGAACCAGTTTAAAGTAGAACTTTCTGTGATACGGTGAGAACCCGTTTCGCGCCACAAGCTACCTACCATCTTGTCTCGGCTTTTAATTGTTCCGTTTCAGGTAGCTCACCAACTCCCTGTCTTTGATACCAAAAAGAAAAACGAGTGCGTGTATTTAAAACTCGCTCGCTCGCTGCTACCATTACCACCTTGTTTTGCCTTCAAAACCCGTGGTATGCTTCAAAACCACCCGGTCTTTCCTACATCAGTTCATTGCAATATTCCAGATCCCGTTCCTGTTACATAAATCCATGTACTTAAGTTATTTTTTCGCATCGGCGTATGGCTGTATATATGAGTGATTTATTCCCAATCTGCAATCCGTCATCTGCAATTTCTTGTTGCCCCATTGTATGCTTCTATTCTAAGTCTATTGTGATAATATGATGTCTTTATTGTTTTTTGAGTTGATTGACCCTTCTCGTTTCTGCAGAACTTTTGGAGAGTATGGTTAGAATAAAGTGTTTTCGGCTAATCCGGTTTCCACCATTGACAATAGGCGTAATAAAATCACAAAGGGTATTATCTGCGAACAGCAGCTAGATGAAAGTGTTTCACCACATGAATGAAATGCTATGGATTTTCTTAGCTCAAAAGGATGATAAAAGACGGTCATTGAGGTGATTTTCTGGTTTCGTATGCGTGATCAGATTGCAAACAAATAAAGATAACAACTCGATTTCGGCATGCCATGGAGTAAGGTTTACGTTCCCAAACGTGATCGACACAAATCTCACTGAGAGGCAGTTCATCTTTGTGCTGTATTCTAAAAAGTGTGCGTTGGGTTTCCGATCAACCTGGCTAAATACGTATGCCAATGTTTGGTGAATTGACGCAGATTGAACCGATGCTTTGCACGCCTAACTGAGCAAGGTGTGCTCATTGACTTGCCAGTTCTACTGATTGACCAGTTTAGTTGATTCATTTACTATCCAATGGTCAAACTGCGCGTTTCCGGAACCAGCTTCTGTCTGGTTTCATGGGTGCATACAACCGATAGTAATAGAGTAGGTTAAAACTGGTGTGCACTGCTTCCAGCGTGTTCGCTTTGTACAATACAATACAATATGGCACTTTCACGTTACACCTTGAATTGAGAATAGCAATTAGTCGATGATTTGATCTCGTACGTTTTTCATTCAGAATTACATAAATACATGCAGTAATCAGGGTTTTTCATGACGTCGCTTGACAAACAGATTGAATTGAGTAACCTTGAGAGGAGATCTGCGTATCAGTGTGGCAATGGATCCTGTTTTGTGAATGCAAATTCAATTGAGAATAAAGACTCATACAAGACCAAATCGGTTTGTGCTCAGTTCCTTCAGCCGTTGAAGCAGACCATGTATGCGCCATTCTGGCAGAATTTCGAAGCGCACACATGTAGCGAACAGTTTTGTAGCACCAGAAATGTCGGTCAGATCCAGTCTCAGCAGTTAGCCATACACATTACCACGGAAAGCGCAAAAGTGATTGAATGTTGTGCAGCGCCAGTTTTGTATTTTCACACATTACAGTGAATTCCTTCCTTATCTTGCTGACACAAATTATCTGGGAGAGTGACTATCCTAATGGTTCTTTTGCTTCCGCAAGATATTTTAGTAATTAATTAAATACAATAAAAGTAACCCCATAATCCAACGATACACTACCTGAGCTGATAAAGGGAACAGCCAAGTTAGGATCAGCTTGTTGATGCCACTTTTCCAGCCAATTATTCCATAGGTTGGAGATAAAACTGAACAAAGAAGAGTGTTTCACAGTGGTCCTGGTTTTTTTTGGTGGCGGTGGTGAGGGGGGGGGGTGCACATGACTACAGTTGGAAGTTGGGTATAGACGCTTGAAATGGGCCACCGGCCGTTTGTAAATTGCACCTAAGACGAATAACACCTGCGATGGGGAGAGAATAAGTAAGTTCAGTTGAATGGAAACCAAACTACTTTTGATAGAAAAAGGACAAGGGAGTGTCTGCTCAGTGGTGTACTAGTGACTACAAATTACATATTACGTATTGGTCGTCGATATAGCGGTGAACCCGATCAAAAAGAGAGGTGGACGAAGCTTCACTCCACTTGCTCAACCACCGTACACCGGGATGATAATGAATGACAATCTGAGGATATTGGCATGGGGTAAATCAGATATGCAGAACGCGAGTACCGTAGTTTGCGACATTCAGCCACATCATGGAATATCTATCCTCATGAAGCCGATCCATATAAATTTAACGATTATCATATTTTTCGGTGTATTCCGGTAAAAGGAATTCTCAAATCCGAACGCGGTTCCGGTTTGTTTGGATACGATGGACGGATAAAATATGCTGTTTCCACCTATTGTTTAAAGACAAGTGGCTCCAGAGTATAGTGCGGTAAACCGAGTAGATAAGCTTAGCCAAATGATGAAGGAAAAGTGATTCCGAACGGGGAAAAGTTTGGTTGATTTGGCCTCGATTGGGGCATGTACTGGTCGCATTCGACAGAACCGATCGAGTGAAAACTTTGCATGTAAATTTGCAGTGATGCTGGTACAACTAGTTCTTTTTGATTTTCATCAGAAAATGTACAATGAAGAGCGTAAAATTTAGGTTGACTTTCAAATAACGGTATTCAGCAACTAAGTACGTCAATACTTAACAGTATTCCGTTCGGATGAAATCCGTCGTTACTCATGGGTCGCTTTTATGTATAGACTTTGTTTCTCACCTCCATGCAAAATCCGTCCATGAGAAAGGTAAGATAATTATATTTAAGTAAGAGCATTCAACTCTGATGTCTACAACCATTTAATCTAAGGCAAGAATAAAACAGGCACAATTTCGAAATTACCTGAAACTGTTAATTAGTAATTTGGACCGCTTCTCAGGTTAATCGGTCGCATTGTATGACATTGGATGTTTTAAGAAAGTATTACACTTTCGCATGTGAAACGAAAAAAATACATGGTCTGTGTTGTAGATGGGTAGCTTAGTTGAAAATAACCTCAACGGCTAGTGAAGTAGTGTTTAAATAGACGTGATTACCAGGTTCGTTTAAACAAGGCATAGCTGTGAATACTGTATCATGACCTCAAGACACCGCTAAAGAACAAGCTTTGATGAAGCGCATATTCCGGTCAATAATGAACCACACGTTACCTGTTATTGCAGCTACAGGTTTTGCACATTCTTTTTTATTTGGTAAACATCGGGTTTTGTTGTCCTTTGGCGAAACTCAGACAGCAACATAAAAATAAATGGTTCCTTCAGCTGCGAGACAAACATCATATGGTCCATACCGCCTCTCGCCAATAATTGTATTCCAAACGTGACCAAAAGTTGTCCGGTGAAAACAACCCCTAACAATTGAAGACTAGCATCTATAACACTAGTGACGTTATGACAGATGCGTTCCATATAACTTACATAGAATGTACCGAGAGCATGCAAAATCTCCTAATGCCAACCAATCGTAATCACCAGTTTCCGTATCTTCACTCACACGACAAACCGTATGCTGAAGCATCTCTAATGGCGTTAATTTTTTCCTCGTTTCTGCGGCAAACTTAATCTGTGAGCATTGGTGAGCAACAGTATAGTAGTGAGACACAATAATATACAAAGGTAAAAGTTGATACCTTTTCTATCTGTTGTAAGCGTTCAAACTCAAGCCAGTGCTAAACTATGAAAAAAATCTTAAAAATGTTCACTGAAAACACGCAATCATTTTCAAATCTGCTTGTTACGGTTTTGAGAAACAGCGTTGTATAGGAAACCATTCTCTCACTTTGCTCCTTTCGACTTTGTGTCAACTGTCAGGCGTAATCATTCTCAATGTCCACCTGTCAAGAACGCCAACGATATTATGTTTGGTATTCGTACAAGAAAGGCTCCGTCTGGCTTTAATGCCCTTAATGACCCTTCGAAGTTTTCAGGTGACTCACTTTCCATAAATTCAGTATGCTCATAACTACATTTTCCCATTACCCGAATTTCTACACAGACGGCTGCTTCGAATTATGACAAAATAGAATCTTCCGGGCAGTGAACTCCAGATACAAATTTATTTGTGGTCTGGTTTGTTTACGGTAAGATTGTTCGAATCTGAATCAAAGTCCTGATATGGTGGGAGGCTCTCGAATGGAGTAATCAAATAGTCATCTACCGCTCCTTTGGTTATTTCATAAATCCAGAACGCGGTGTCTGGTTGAGGATAGTTGTTTTTTATGAATAGCGTACAACAACATACAACAACAACTTTGGTTGTTGTTGGCGTATACAACAAAATATCTAATTTCTAATGAGTCTTCAGATTACCCACAGGCACATGGGATGGTGAATGTAGCGATCCACTGTTAGATGCACATTCTTGTAGCTACCATACTGAAAAATAGCAATTCGCTCCGAAAGGTCTTGCTCATTTTTGACCGTTGAAAAAAAACCGACAAACGCTTCTTTTTGCGAGCTACTCACAAGTGTGAGTAGTATCTCAACAGTTGTTGTCGACCTAAGCAACTGACTGATTGTCGTTGAAAGGCACATCGGGACAAACATGAATTTTCAGTTCTGGCCAGTCCCGGAATGAGCTGGTTGGCACGGTCGTAACGCACACGCCCACACCCACACTACGAGTCCAGAGTTAAACGCCTAGACGAGACGGTGGATATGAACTACTGATGTTGATAAGAGAGAATCTTCAATCCAGTGCAGTTCCTCAGTTTGATACTCGCATTTTCGATCCATAACGCGGGTAACGACTAGTCCTATGTAAGCTAAATACTATTTGAGACGGACTCCACAATCACGAATCTCCGACAAGCTAGAATATTTTGTTGGTAAAATGAAGATTCACTTTTTACTAATGTACCACTTTATGAAACAGTTGATTTTTTGTGCGATTATATTTCTTCAAACAATTTTCAACTTAATATTCCTCTTGAATACTTAAGAGAACTTATTCTTATATGTACAGAAAACATTCGCTTTGAGTTTGAAGGGGCCACATACAAACAGATCGATGGCGTGGCAATGGGCAGTCCATTGGGGCCCAT
This sequence comes from Echinostoma caproni, assembly GCA_900618425.1. Lineage (NCBI taxonomy): Eukaryota > Metazoa > Platyhelminthes > Trematoda > Plagiorchiida > Echinostomatidae > Echinostoma > Echinostoma caproni. Next base: position 13,070 of record UZAN01044620.1, on the reverse strand, counting down.
TCTNCATTCTGGCAGACGTTTTTCTAGGCATGATTGAGAAAAAGCTATGTGATAATACTTCCAAGTCCACCCTGTACAAACGTTACGTGGACGATATTTTCATTCTTACAGATTCTGATCATTTTAATACACGTTTGCAAAAGTTTAACTTGGTCCATCCAC
>UZAN01044620.1:0-12056 GCA_900618425.1 Echinostoma caproni | reverse complement strand
ACAAACGTAAACATGGCTGGCAAACCAGTTCCGTCTCACACACTGTATACCAGTTCACCTGCAGTTGCGGTGACGCATACATAGGCAGAACAAACCGTCAGCTGTCACAACGGATGGCCGAACATATTCCAAAGTGGTTGGTGAAGTCGATGACGCAACCGACAAATGATGGTCAAGTGATGGCAAGAAATCCAGGTTCATCTGTTGCAAAACATGTCATGGCAACAAGACACACAGTTGACCCCAATTCGTCTTTCAAACCACTATTACGTAATCGAAATGCAAAACTTTTAGCGATTAGTGAAGCACTGCTTATTCGATTACATCACCCGACCCTATACGCACAGAAGTTTTTGATACAAGCGGTCCACTTACCGTGGAGCTGACCTTCTACTTCTAAATTTAGTAATCATTGTATGCTTGTACACGTTCGTTCACCAAAATTGATTCATCCGATGTGCTTTATATGTGCCTGTTTGTTTAAAGTCAGCGACTGAGAAGATTAAACGAAATGTTAACATCTCGCGACACTTGTCTTCTTTCTGTTTTGATAAAATGAAGTTACTTGTAGACGATTCAGTTGTGTAAAAATGTGAACGACATTACATGAAAAAGAAGTAATGCACCTCTTATTACCTTTCGCTAACTGCTTTTTGTCTAAAAATGTGCAGAAAATGAAATTCAGAAGTGTACCTTAAAAAAACACGTCCCGCATCGAATGGGACTGAAACACAGAAGAATGGACCATGTTTCAGATGTGCGTTAGAATTAACCCCAGTTTGGATGCGAATGTGTACAGTGAAAATTCATGAATTTGATAGAAGTGCAATCCCTTACTGATCACTTTAAAAGCTATAGATTTATTATCCTAGAAGCTTCTCTAACGTCGGACCTTTGAGCAAGTTTTATCTTTAACATTGGGCCGAAGTCAAGCTCACAAAAATGGCTAAACATATCGACACAGGCTTGGAACGAGAGGATACACTGACGGTACGTGTACCCACTCTTTATCTCAACCTGATAGAAATACTTCAACTACGATGATACTATGAACGTGGTTACACACTGACTTAGCTGATGGACAGCTGTTTCGTTTCATGTGCGGTTTGTAAACCATTTTGCCTGTACTGCACTCTCGCAAGCACTCGCCCGGATACTGGCAAGTTGCGCTGATTTCTGTTTCATTCACGTGATCTGAAGCACAACCAGCACATTCATAAACGTCTATTCTCGCTTTAAGAGAACTGGCCTCTCTAATGTTAGCACAAGCGCAATAAAGTATGAGAAAAATACTAGATCAGCTATGCAGAAAGGCCCAATGAGAACAGTTAAAAGTTTGTTTACAACACCGTTATTACACCAGCGGATAACTTGTTTTGTCACCGGTTTCACAGGGTGCAGGGGAAAACCCATCTATCTCCGATTAGACTATTTGAGAAAAAAGTCAATGTACTGTGCACATAAACTACACGGAAGTGAATGCAAAACTTCCCGGTGTGGTGTCGGAAAGACCGTCGGAGCATTTGCTATGACGGGATTTGCTTACTTTATTGAATCCTATCTATTTCAAGATTTTATGAAGGAATCAACGAGGTTTTGAGTCAACCAGCCATCGTCGGTCTTGGATTTGGCCCTAGCTAACAAGGCATTGATAGTGGAAACGATTTCCACTACAACTAAATTGATTTTTGACTACATTTGCCAAACGTCTACGGTTAACTCCCGTATGCTTGGTTATTACACTAGACTTAAGATTTTGATGGGAATCTTCCAAAGGAATTTAACCAACGAACAGTGCGATCCCTTGGTATCCTGACAGGAATTTACTAATCACCTCACGAAAATAGTGAAGGGTGTGACCAAGATCAAACACAGTACCCACTCTACTGGTCAAAAATCATTGATCTGAAGTCGAACAAAAAAGTGGAGTTCGCAGAGGAACATCTCATGCAGAGCTTATAAACGATTTCCTTGTAACAACACATGGTATACCTACTATCTACTTCGAAACCATTGCACCAGGTTGGTGCGAGAAAATAAGTTGAGGAACCAAGAAATGCTGATGCACAAGTTTGTATTCAAAACCAAACTGTTGTACAAACACATTATTGCCTCCAGAAAAGCCGTCTGGTGTTCCAACGCTAATATTTTCAGGACGTGTCTCAGTCACAGCAAAGGAAACAGATGAAAAGCTAAAAATTTGGTACGCTCAAGTGTTCACTGCTCTCGCCAGCACCGAGCTACGACTATCTCTGTTACTCGAGGACCTACCTCATTCAACATTAACTAAAACTGATTTTTCAACATAAATAATACCATGGGAAATGAATTGTTTGAAAAGTAATCCATCTTCGGGGATAGGTAACATCCATCCAAAGACCCTGATCAATCCGGCAAATAACACAGTTTAGCCATTAAGTGAAGCAATAAAACTTATGTTCGAAAAACTGTGCTACCACAAACATGGAAATAAACATCAAATTCACCCGTATACACAGCTGACTGTCGTACTGACCCAGCTAACTACCCCCGTTACTCTCCGCTCCATATTATCCAAAGTCATTGAATCTATTGTTACAGACAATGTGATGAGTCACTTGGAAAAATACGTTTTATCCTCGGTGCAACATGGGTTTCGTCGCAGGCGCCCGTGTACCATTGACCTGCTTCTGTCCCGAGAAGATTGGACAAAGGCAGTTGATCACGGCGATGCAATCCACTTAATGTTCCTCGACTTCTATAAAGCATTCGACCCAGTGAACCACAAAATATTGCTGAGGAAACTACACAGTAATGAATTTCGGTGACTTGTCCTGGGTTGGATAGACGAATTTCTTCGACAACGAACCACGGCAGTTCTGGTCACTTACTGAACCTATCAGCGTAGCAGGAGGTGATTCATATGGATCCAACTTTTCTAGTTTCTTTAAACGATCTAAAGTACGTTTTGGGGCCATAAACGTTAGTGTTTACAGACGACGAAAAAATATAGAAAATTTGACGAAACCTGAGGACTCACCAGCACAGCAGGGAACACCTGGTGCTGGTTATCAATGGTCGATCGGAAATGACGTTGGATTTAATGCATCAAAACGTACAATTGTATTCTTTTACCACAAAACCGGGATACTGGAATACCAATAACTTCCGTTTGCCTCGAATGAGAAGGATCTCGGTGTCATTGTTCAAGACTACCGAGGTTGATTCTTAATTGCCCAAAGGTGTCATCCACCGCTACAGCACATTTTGGTTTGTTAAAGCTAGTATATGGCTAATGCGAACCTATGCTGTTCCCTCGGTTGTTATCAGCCAAAATTGGAATCCACAAAGAGTATAGCATTCAAGAGTGTAGGCCATGTCCGCAACGCGATTGTAAGATTCCGAAACATGCACAAAGAATAGCCACCAAAGTGGTCAGGGGACCTTATTCCAAGACTTATGTACAAAAACTGGAATCACTGTCGTTGCATTCCACGCACCTTCGCCCAATTCGATGGCACTTGATTTTGGTGTATCAAATAATGCAGAACCCTGATCACCCATGTTGTGCAGTGTTCGCCTTGTCGCTTAACACACATCAGGGGGCACTCATTAAAATTAGCGCTCTAAAAGTGTCTGCTGGAATGCCGACGTAATTCATTTTCACTCAGATTGTGCAATATTTGTAATTCTCTACAACCTCACGTTGTTTCCGCACCAAAAATTTGTTTCTTTCAAGTACAATTTGGATGAAACGTTGTCAAGCCTCAAATTTTGACATCTGTAGGAGTGCACGAAATAAAGAAAGTTCGTGACATTCCTCATCTTTCCATGAACCGTAGATCGTTCTGTTTGTGCGAAAAACCGCATGGGAGAAAAAAAGCCTCCGTTTGAAAGTATTTCTCTCAATAAAAATTTCACTTTTAATTTCATTCCCCTCTTTCTGAACTCAAATCATCATACCATAGGCACTGACACATATTTCCTCCCACGCGTAGTTGGTAACAGCCACCTCACTCCAGTCCACATTCGTCTCGTTCCGAATTCCTAACATGATGCATTGTGTCATGCAGCTGGGCTGGTATTTTCCTGATCTATTGCAGAAACAGCTAGGTTCACTCCGTTGCGCACAGAATTAGTCATGCGTGTCGGATACAATGGATTTAGGTAACAATGCAGAAAGAAGCGTCGCAGTGTCCCTGCTTTTTATTGCTTCAACTAGATAACATCAACTAGTTGAGTCGTACGCACTTAGTTTTAAAATAACATGATAAAAATGAATAAACAATAGTTGGCATATTTTGCCATCTGAAAACCGAGCATTCTGATGAGCAGTTTGCTTGATATTAACTCTCGCAATTTAATAGTTTATACATGAGTAGAAATGTGTATTGTCAAATCGTCTACGTGGCATAGACAATGTTTTGTTTGAATTAATCAACGGAGAAGCGCTGTTGGGTTAGCTCTCAATCTAGTGAAAAGGATGTACACACACACACATGTGAACAATAGTTTTTGTACTGCATTTGTGGAATTGATATGCTATTTGTTTCTGATCAATAATCTCAAGCAAATGGTCAAATGATCTTTAAAGGCTGTCTAACACTTCAACTGTTCCATGGCAATGTATGGCAAAATATGGACTTTTTCAGACATTAATTTGAATAAACAATGGTCACGTAATTATTCATGCACCTGGTAGCTTTTGCATGCGCATGTGTCTCTGCTTGTGTGTGTACACTTAGAAGCACTCGGTTGACCGTTTGCCAACTGAACAGACTCGTATGAGACACTGATTCAGTGGCAACACATTCCACTCTCTAAAACAGGACATACAGTGAACTGCAGTAAAATGTGCGTATGAACGCTATTCCATCCGATGTGCAACACTTTTTATTAGAAAAGAAATTCCATGTGTGTGTTTGTGTGTCGGTGTCGTGCTGTCTCCTTGCCTGCATGTAAGCAAAACCCAGGAACAGGCCGACCTAGATCATTAAACTCATATTTGAACAGACTAGTCAGAGGAGAAATGCTTTGAGGGCAATCACTTTTGTGAACCATCATCGGTATGAAGACAGACTACACGAAAGAATTGTTTGTTTTTCGTGTCCCCGGAATAAACTCCGACTAACGATATTTGACGCATTATCGATCTCTCAAAACACCCTCTGGGTGCATCCAGAAGAGCATGACCTCTACCGAGTGACCTATCTTGGCTGTAACCAATGAAGGGCAACCACATGCACACACAATGAAACTTAATTAGATTTACAAAATAGTTTTATATTTTCCAATCCTATTTAAGGTCATACATTAGCCACCGATGAGAAAACACGAAAGCGGTTTCTGTCGCAGTGTTTGCCTTTTGACACGCCTCTTCAAATTCATCACAGGATCTAAGGGTTTTGAATCCTTGATTACTCAGTGATACTGAATAATTATAATCAAGTGCAAAAGTTGAAGTACTTCGGATTCGGCCAGTCGTGACAAACCTCATAACAAGTCCCTTTGCTCGTGCTCAATCAAGCAAGGACCGGATAAACCACAAGAATTGTGTGTGGCACAGACTTATGTTGCAGGCAAAGAAGACGTGATGTAATATGTTCCCTGAGAGCCTCCTTTCCCTTACTCGAAAGTTAATAACAATCAATATTTTCGTTCATAAAAGCCTGCACTCATTATATGATTTATTGAATTTTGAGAACGGCTTTGAAACTACGATTATCTTTGCCGAGAAGTGCTATTCACTGAAATTAGTGCGTTTCGCAATGACGAAACTAGTTTCACTCCAACCTGTTACAGTCTTAGTGTTGTTTCACTTGGAAAAATCGTAGTTCAGCCGACAGAAAATAGCTGGGTGAAATTTTCAGAAAATGTCTCAAATAAGAAGTTGATTCTTTGTTACTGGTGTAATTTCAGGCGACTAAATGTTAACAAAAATTAATGAGCACGTTGTTACAATCTATGGATCCGTCTTGAAAACGGTGTGCTCAAAACATAAGGCTGCAACAAGGTTTGGGACCTTTTATAGTCTTTAATCATTATCATGAATGGGATAGCAGAAGTCTCTCCGACATCACCTTTACTCTTCTGTGATTTAGCAATAAATCAGTTACTAAGTAAAGTGCTTGTAAACCACCGTAATTTCAATGTTAACCTACTTCCAGGTGATCGACCTTGTGAGCTGCAGTGAGTAGACGATATTGTCACTTAATTTGACTTCTGTCAAGAAACTTATAGTGTCACATACCAACCAGAAATAACCATCACACAGTTGGGAGCCACCCTCTGTCCCTCAAAGTATACGATCTCGAATTCTAGAACACTGGTTAAGACCATGCTCACTCACACTTATCATCACGAGTAACCAGTTAGAACCTGTCATTCTTGAAGTGTGCCTCAGTCCAGGAGGACTGCTAGAAGAAATATCTGCTTTTATCCGCGAAGTCTTAGTGGTGTTCATCATTCTATTTCCGTTTTGGCGTAAAAGTGATCTGATTCTTTGCTCAGAATTTGGAGTTTCCAAGTCCCACTTAGGTATGATATTACTTTACGTCTAGGATAGTTGGCATAATCGGGCTGACAAGGAACTGAGATTTATCGTCTGTTAACTTTATTGTCTCTGCTTCATTGCCAACATACGATGGTAGTCACCAAATGTGTGATTAGTCGAATAAAATGCCATTGGCCCTTTGAGTGCCACCAACTCACTGTACGTGGTTCAATGCTTTGGATGTGTACTGCTCAGGTCTTTCCAATGAGTGCTATATTATGCCATTTATTTGTACAAGCATTGATTCAAAAGAATTACGATTTCAGTAAGTCCTGGACTTCGGGATAGAGACTCAGGAATGAAAAATATCTATGACCAGCAGACTGTTCAAAATGGGCGTGAGATTCTGAGTTGTCTCTTCCCCTCACTTTCCCTATCTGCATTCGCCATCCTTTTTTGACAGTCCATATTAGTGGATTATCAAATTTTGTTATCTTAAGTGACCTTATCTCGTGACCAAACCGAATCACTTAGTTCGACTGCCCACCAACGTGCTTGGAGAACCAGTGTCAACTCTGATTTATATCTGTTTTTTATGGTTCTATATTTATATAGGTTGAAGCAGATAGCAATTATAGACAGAGCTCGCCTATGTTCAAGGAGAGAAAAATGCTTGGGTATCATCCGATAGTTAAGCCTTCGGAGTTGAATTTCACTTCTTTCTAGATAATATGCTAATCCTCGCTTCAACTCTTAAGATATAATTATATATGACTTTGCAGGTCTACTTTATCCTGGAAATGTGATTTTACAGTTCCCACCAGTGAATCTGCAAATGTTTATGTTTTTATCTCGTTTTCTATTCAAAAGAAATAAACAGGCTGAAAACGCAAGTGAAATTGACAAGCTTGAAAAATTCTTCATCAAGTTTGTTCCTTTGTATTACACAGACTACAGGAGTCACAGACGGTAAAATCGGTTATAGTGGCTGGATCAGTGCAATTAAACAAAGATTGATCTTAAGTACGGTATACAAGGAGCCGTCTAATGCGCACAAAAACTTGACTTGTTTTTGGCTACACTTGTCAAACATCAATGATTCTGGACAGGGCAGTTGGTGTGAAAGCGTGTTGTGCAGTGTTTGTTTTGGAGCCCCAGTCCACCACTCATCGCCCGACAAACTGTTCACGCGTGGCATGGAGTGTTTGCTGTTCATAGTCCGTTTGTTTTCTTTATCGATTTCTTTCTCATAAAAGAAGGCGAAGGTTAAAAAGGAACAAGAATCAAATGCCCAGTATCATTAGATTATCTAGTAAATAAGTTACTACTCATGGTTTCTATAATCGCTCAATATAAACATTAAGTATAAAAGCTAGGCAATGCCAGTGGAATTGCACACAATATATAATAATGATACCTATTCAGTTCACAAGCGCATTGGTCCATTAATTTCTCTAATCTAAGACGTAACACTGAACTGCAATTTGCGTGGCTCATGGTTCACATACTTCTAAGCAATAATGTCACCTAGATGTAGAACTCAAATCTTTTTGGTCATCTGAAAACAACCAATAGAATTACAGGCCATGGAAATATTAGCCTTACACTATAACCTAACGTGGTAACGTCACCAAATTACCACCCCGGGAATGTGTTAGAGTCCCATCACCACTGCCTAACTTTCCCCATTGTATGTGTTGAATGGCAGCTCTTCGATTGGCCCCTTTCCTCTTCCTGAAAATGGTATCTTTGCATATTCAATAAAAAGAAGTTAATTGGGCAAGATGAATAGATAACTGTGTTTGCCTTCGTACATACTTTACTCGCCTTGTCTTCGGATTTATTTGTGTTCCAGTGGGGCTGTTCACCCATGATCCCGTCGATGGTGAAATAGAACCACTGGAACCTGCTGTTCTATACACATGTCAGTTAGGTTAATTGAAGCCATAAAATAGTTTTCATCACTTCATCATAGCCCTCAGACGGTAAAATGAGTTTGGGCTAAATTTGTACAGTATCGAAAGTGGTGGTGATGGTGGTGCTAGTAGTAGTAGTCGTAGTCGTAGTCGTAGTAGTAGTAGTAATAGTAGTAGTAGTAGTAGTAGTAGTAGTAGTAGTAGTGAAACATATCAGACGCAAGCACTAAAACGTTATTTTATAGAATTACAAACTAAACGAATGAAAAACAATTCAAGTGAACAACTTTTGCCGAAAGATGTGGACACAGACGAATCTATTGATTGAACACAGAACGCGAGTTATTTTTGTAGGACTGCTTTCCCAAAACGATTCGATCCTGACGTTTTTGCGAAACCCTATCGGAGGCAAAAAATTGCTTATACAATTTCACACAGTTCATACTTCATAAAATTGCTCCACTCATGATACACAAGACCAGACTCTTGAGTGACTAAACGTTTGCTGTTCTGATAAAATCTGCATTTTAAAAAATTTTTGTTCAAAGTAATCGTTGGAATTTTGTGATATTTTAATTGTTCATTAAGTGAACACATTGCCACATAACTCTGCTCTGCACTCTCTTCGAAACTGTTCTTACCCTTGACGGGGTCAAAAATATGATCGACTTTGGAAAATCGGTTTACGTCTCAGTTAGACAAGTTTTTCGTTTTCAAGATCCATCTAACGTATTTAATCAATCACCCACTGAATTCTGTGATTCTGCCATTATCAACACTTTCAGTAACTGTATTCACGGACTTTTCATTATTAACCGGGGCCTAAAATTCTGAGATGATAGCTGCATCTGGAGATTCTCAAATCATTCTAATAGATGGCCAATAAGAGTGGTATTTTCAGGTTTCGAATGCCTTGATTTGCGGATATTCTGAAAATATCTGATTATTCATTCAATTTTTTTGGCTGTGATGCATGCTGACCACGACAATTTTCATACATTCCTGCAGATCTCAAAGCAATGCTTTTACTTTAACATTTACGTCACAAAAAGAGCGGGTTTATGAGGCCAAAGGCCACTAATGAATCAGAGTCCTCTCTGCAACCGAAAAGAAATAAAACCAACCGGTGACCTGTTTTGTTAAATGTTTAGAACCCGGAATAAGTTAGAAACATTTATGCGGTATGAGACAGCTTGTGTAAGGTCTGTGCAACTTGTGGTCAGAGTATGGAAACAAAACAAAGGTCACTTCTGAGCACGAATATATATATATATATATGTATATATATGCCTCCAAGAACGATGGAATCGGGAACAGGCCAATGATGTGATGCAGTGTGTGCTTTTGTACGCACACGGACTTGCTCAAACAAGATCAGCGAATGTGACGATGCGCGCGCACAGATTCCCCAGCTTTCACTATTCTAAAAAACTGCAACAGAGAACGATTTTCTTCCGGAATTATTTCGCGGCATCTAAGCTGTTGCTTATTGCGGAAAAGAAAAAAATTTCATATGTTAAAGGTAATGAAAATTTTGCAGTTGACGGATGTTCACGTAGCTATCGGAAAAAACCGAATTCGCGCAATTGCATGAAGGCCTTATTTGAAACCATAATAATATAAACTTGATCAACCCGTGTGAGAAAATTCCACCGGCCCTCATCAAATCATACCGACGGTATTCGATTCGTGCCATTGAAAGAATGTGCAAAAGGCACAAACCAACCCCAAATAAACGCTCTGTTAAATTATATTCAATAGGTTGCAACTCATTTGCGAGGAACGTAATTGAAGAAAACAGTTCCAAGAAAATGTTTTAGACATCGTACAATAAGCTCGTAAAGTGTAATGAAGGAGCCATATTGGATGACACCTCCATTGGTACATTATAAACCTTTTGTATTCAATAAATAAGCAAATCTGTGAGATTATTTTTTGGGCGTATACAGGGTTGCTTTCTTTCGTGTTCAGAAAGATGAGTGTTTATATAATCCCATATTTGACTGCAATTTGACCTTGACTGTGGAGGGTTCTCTCCTCGCTTTAAGAAATATGTTCCAAATTATTTGTCGGCACTTATCTTACCTGGTTTGGATTATTTAAACAGGCTATATATTGGTTTCTGATGAAAAAGGGTGCTCACTATAGTGAAACTTAAGCTGAGTGCACTCACGTATCTAAACGCGATGAACATTTGATTTAGTCAAGTCTAGTCAAGTCAGAAATCGCTTTATACACCTCGAGAGGTGGATAATCAGCAACCACATATCCACAGCGTGTCAACAAAAGTGAAAAAAAGCATTATAGTACAACAATTAAAAGACGTGAAAACGGACAGCAACATCAGATACTAATGGCTTACCAGAGTGTTTATTATTGATTTAGTTTAGCATTTTGAGCAGATTTCCTGCAACGAATTCATGGTTTGTTAGAAATCTGACATGATGCGGGACAATAGATCGCCTGTAAGCTTCAATGCGTGTCTTTATAAGTTTGTGAGTGGAACGGGTGGATGAGTGAGAAAGGCACTGACTAAGGGCAGAATAATGAGGATGGGAAACAGCAGATAAAATCTTGTTGGAGAATGTTCTACAGGACTTGATGTGATGCGTCACCAAATACTGTACCAGATGTTCCCGTGATATGAGACTACAAGCCGACAGAAATTTGAGGGATTGGGAAATGAGTTTGAGGTCTTTGGTAAAAAGACCAAGGAAGATAACAGGGGACCCATAAAGCCAGTGAGGCAAAATGCATGCAAAAACAAAACGCCTTATGAGATGATTTGGAATGGAAAGTGATTTAAGACTTAAAACATAAAACATGAGCCTCCTGACCTTCCGAAAAACGTGAATAACGCGATCAGACCAGGTGAGGTTACGGTTGAAAATAACGCCAAGGTATTCGACAGACGTTTGTCATTCTATCTGGTCACTGAGGATAGAAAACGACGGGCTGGCGTTTGATAATTCATCGTACTTTAGGTTTTTCAAAAAGGGAAACTTTGTCATTACATTTTTGGGGGTTCGTGCGGAGGTTCCTTTGTTGAGACCACTCGACCATTTCCTATACATATTCTTGTAGAGTGGTTTGAACTGATGAGTTGGGGTAGGGCAGCCCGAATATTATGTCTTCTGCATTCTTAACGAGAAGAGGAGAATTGCTCGCAGACACAGAGGAAATGTAAGCAGAAACTAGAAAACTGAATAAAGTAGCGTCTTGTATTACGCCTTTTGAGGAGGGCAGCGGTGAAGATGTACGACGTTTGTAGCGTGTGAACTGCTGACGGTTGGAGAAATAGTTGACCAGGAGTTCAATCGTAGAAGGCTGAACTCCGCCCTAAGAGAGGGTGTTTAACAAATTTTGTCGATCAATTGCGTTAAAAGCATCCTTCTAGTCAAGAAAACATATGCTTGCAGCCTTGCTTTTCTTATCCGGGTTGGATAAAACAAAGTTGGACAGATAATCAAGGTCATCCAGGCTACTGCGGGAATGGGTGTGAGCAAACTGTTTCGGGTCACCAACATTGATTTGTGTGGATAGGGTTTTAAGGAGGAGCTTTTCAAACACCTTTAAGACCACTGAGGTGCAGGCAATGGGACGGAATTTTGAGGATCATTTCTCAGTATAAGGGAAAGGAAGGCAGCACATTTTTTCAGGCCAGCGAG
>UZAN01044619.1:4697-16865 GCA_900618425.1 Echinostoma caproni | reverse complement strand
AATTATCCTGTGGTAGGTAATAGTCGCGTAAACTAAGCAGTTAACGTCTGCTTAGAGATCTTATGATCGAATTCCGCTACTCCCATCTGTCCTCCTCCCGCGTTATCTGTATTTCCACAGACAACATTTCATTTTCCCCACCCTTCTTTCTAGAAGTCAACTGTGTGTAGCATTAGCCTACAGATTTGGTAACATGCTTGTTAATTTTAGAGTAAAAAGCTTGGATTAGTCCACTGGATTGTTAAGAGACAGCAGGAACTCTTGATGGTGATGACCGTCGATCGTGTAACTCAGGGGTAAGGGTATGAAGTCCCAACCCGAAAGTTCGCGGTTCGAGTCCTAACAGGGACACAAAATGTACGCACTGCTGATGAGTCCCAAAGAGGACGAAACAGGTGTCCAGTGCTCTTTGTCGGTTATCACAAACAATCTCATCGCATGCTTGTTAATGTTTTAGCCATGTCACATCTCCATTCTAATGTTGTTTATCAAGGAGCTAAGAATAACTCACTGAAGCCAATGGTTAGTTCCCCGTTGTTTACTTACACTCAACGGTGATCCATTGGTTAAGGTCGCCATCACACTGACTTGAAGGTTGAGTATTCGATTCCTACCACCGTTGCCGAATTTTTCCCTTTCCGTTTGTATGTTCAGGCAGCACCTGAACGGTTGCAACCCACTCTGTTCGTGAACGATTATTTCTGTAGTTATACAATCATTAAAAAGTCAAAGATAAATAATGATATTATTCGATGCGATCCGTTCAGGTTAATGCCCGGAAATATCGTCACAGACAGGTGTGTGGGTATAGGAAATTATCGGCTATTTTTTCTGTATCTTTTTTCCGAATAATTCAACAAATTTATAGTTCCTTTGATCATGAATTTGCATCATACCAAGAGTTCACTGAAATGATCCTTCGTGTTCCGCTTGTTTGCTTTTATTTATATTTTTTATGAATAAATAGCTTCAGTACGGTACTTGTGGTCACGTGCGTGACGCGGATCTGCTCTCCTTATTGGAGTGTTCTTTGGAACACCTCATCGAGCAGGCGACATTCGTGACTAGCACAACGGAGACGCATGCAAAGCTGATTACAGCTCCGGAAGAATCTGCTCCCAGCCAACCCGTAGACAAGTTATCTTCAAGCATTCAGCCACGTCTGGGCTACAGAGCTTCCGTCGTGTTGCTGGAAAGTGCTCTATGGTTGACCACAAATCAAACGGAAATTGATCAGTGGGCGGAATCAAGCCGGGGTCAAAGAAACCAGTCGAACACAGTTGATGTACAACTAAAAAGTTTAGCCAATTCGGCATTTAATTTACTTGCCAAGTGAGTGTCAAATATCCGTGGTTTGTATAGTTCCACCCCGTGACGACTGTTCTGTTGATTGTCACAATTTTGCGCGCTATTCCATCGATTCTCTCTTGTTCACCACTGAACACAGAATTCCTCACATATTTCAATACAATTGGCAAACAGTTCTCCGATCATTTTGCAGGTTCACTCCATGATGGTTTTACTGCTTGAGTCAGTTACGTCAGTGTGAGCTGATTTATCCAGAGCTAAAGTTGTTTTCGCATCCAGTAACAAGGTCGACAGTCAGTACATTGATCGAATGGTTAAATCAATTTAGAATGCTCTGTTTGGGTTAGACCGTTCGATTTGTACAGGCACTAGGCACTGTGTTTGGTCTTGGATGTGAGTTTCGCTCTTTACCGTAGTTCATGTACCCATACTTACTGGTGTAAGTTATTTTACCTGCACACCATGTCGATGTCAGTTCCAACTACACCCTGCCTCGGAAACTATCGTTCACCGGGTTAAAGTATACGGCTTTTCCAGATAAACTCTTCTCAGAACCAATTCCTGAGATACGTATTCAAATATTCCGTTGTTATCGCATCCGTTGTCCAGATGTAAGAATGACTTGCCAGATTGTTATTGGATACGTTTCGCTTATGAGCATCAAGAACCGTAAGGCCAATCATGTTCTGTACTTGATACTTCTTTGATAACTTGTTTTACTTTTTTTCTTTTTTGTGATTGGCTTCAGATTTTGGGATTTGTTGGCTAATGAATACTCAGCCTATTCAGCAATCCCATCTCCGACACCAACAACAACGACACCCAAAGCAATGCAAACTCAAAAAGACCAACTGGTGCTAATAAACAAGTCACCTATTCGATTCTGTATTCTTCCTGAGGAAATAGATGGAGAGGTGGAGACGCTATCGACAGATGAACCACCTTGTGTAGAATGTCTTCCGTCAGTCGGAGAAGCATGTCTCGCAGTATGTGCTTGTCTGGAATGGATTGCGGTCCGCGTGGAGGCCACCGCACCCGAATCTGCGGAGATCGCGGAACTCCTGGCACCCCGGTTTATCACGGTAATCTTCGAACACTTGACTTGGTGAGTTCGGAACATATGGTCTACATGGAGGTAAACTTTCTGTTCGATCTTAACAATGTGCGGTAAGCAGGTGTGAACCCCTAGTATAGCTTATATCAATTGATGCAGTAACGTTTGTATTTGGTCAACGTTCATTTTTCAACTACTCCAAGATCCCAACAGTCCCTCGTTCCCCTCCGTGAAAACAGTGTGTTCTTTTCTGCCGAAGGGCAATTCCAGATATTTTATGTTTTCCAAAATCACGAGTTTAGGCCGATTTCGATTTGAATAGTAGTGCATAGTCTTGATGTTGAGGTATTGCAAACTAATACAGGACACTGTAGAAATTGAGTGCAGTGAATGACTTGCAGAATGCAACAGCAATGGACCACAATATCTCAATTATTTTCAATTTGTGCTGTATTCTCTTTCAGTATTGAACAATCAATTCCAGTTTCTGCATTACCTGATGCGTTACGCGCGTATTATGAAACTTCTCAAGGTTGGCTGGATCAACTTCCAGATAATTTGCTACTGGCTCTGTACACCGGTCGTTCAGCCGCTCCACCTAGTTTAGCTTGGCTTCATTGGTGCCACGAGTTACTGTCCTCCCGTCAAAGTCCCAAGAATGATACGGGTACATATTGCCGCCAGCGAAAGGATCTCCTAGCCCTACTGCGCCAACTGGTTTGGAGGACGGCGTGTGTTTTGACCTCAGTCACATCCCTGGTGCGAGAAAAAGCGGCATTGATTGTACTGAATCAATCAGTGTCCACGGAATCCACCCACTCGGACAATTCACTCGCTTCCTCTTCCACGGCTGGTTCGCCATCCACCCCGGTACGACCATTCGGTTCGGAAGAGGAGTTCGTTCAACTGCCTCCGTGCACTGGTGATGATGATACTGTGGCCTGTGTGGAAGACCTTATTCGGTCCAGTTTTCAGCCTTGGCCGGCGGATTGTGTATCACTGAATCATATATTAGCTCAGGCAATCCTTTGCCTTGTGCCATGCTCTCTGTTTCGTCAATTGGATGCATCTGCTGTCCGCTCCGGTGGATCACACCGTTGGAACTTGCATACCTCTGTTACGAACATACTTAGCAACCGTCCAGACGCTCCGGGATCCGAGAATGAAGGTGGTCCACCATCCGCTGGTGCGCTATATTCTGAGGAATATGGCCCGGCTGACTCAGACGACAGTGTTTGTATCACTCCATTGTGGATTCAACAAGTCAACAAATTGCTCACTGATCGGCATTGGTGCTCCCACACTGCCCCCGCTTGTTTCGCTCACTCTGTATGGTGGTCTTCACAAGTGAATTCGATACCGAAAGAAGTTCAGGTACGTCTTGTTTTCCACAGCGTTTGATCGACTAGTTTCATCATTTTCTGCGCAACACTGTACCCTGTTTATCTTCCTCAAACTCGTGTGGTTGGCTAGTTGACGGGGATTCTTTCTGATGCGCTCGGATGATGGATTTTACATCGTAGCATTATCCACGTTCGGCTGAATAACTTGCTCAAATTTGCTTCCTGGATCACACTCTATTATCGCATTTATTTCCAGCTTCTCGATTGGAATTGTATGCAGACCGTGTTTGAATTCTGCTATCCAACTCGCATCCCGGAATACGATAGTATCAAAACACTATCCATATCGAACGAGGTATGTATGTATGATTGTCTTGCGTTCATTTTCATGTAGTTTTATTACTGTCGTGTTCGCTGTTCTCAGTTTTGACCGTTTGATTGAGACTAGTAAATTGTCTTTTTTTCTCTGACGTGGTTACAAATCTGGTACCCCCCCCCCCCGAATTCCCCAATCNTCCCCAATCGCTATTCGGATCTGAAAATTCATTGCTAACTGTATTGCCGTGATCTTAGTCACAATCTACCTCGCACTGGTCCATATAGGGTCCCTGGATCGTATCGTGCAAGCCTGGATAGCTCACTTTAGCGTCGTGTAATTCTGCTTGCGTCGTTGGAATCATTGCTCTATTAACCCATTCGTTTCGACACTGAACTACACAAAATTCTGTACTGACCGCAACATAATCAACTTCATTTTGCTGGTTGCGATTATTTTTCCTTGTTCATCACTTGGAATTAATTGATTCGTTTTGTTCGATTCAATGCTAATTTATTGCTGGTGATTGCTGAGTTCTCCCCCGCGTTCTGTTGATTCGATGCACTGATTTGACAATCGCACATTATGGTGCCGGAAGGGGTGGGTGGGTTAGCGCAGTGTGGCAACCACCGGGTGATAACGGGAGACTGAACAATCACCTTGAGCTGTCGAATGAAATGTTTCGTGTGTCGAAACTAACGAGCCCAGAAACGCCTTGGATGCATCAATTTTTTGTCGGGTATGATTGCAGTCATCACTATTGTACAACGAAATGCAATAATGCGAACGTCATTGCTCGTTGTCAAGTTCACAGTGTGTAAACGCACGAATGTGACGTGACCGGGGAAGTGAACGAGGGAAAATGTAAGACTCTATGGTCAACAAACCGGTGCAACTATTCTTACCTGACAAATAAATGAAAGTTAGTAGGTCACTCCTTTTGGTTTGCTGTCTTGTCCTTCCCATCAATCAGTTACATCAACTCTACCTAACCGCCTTCTGTATCTATTCTCACCTCATCCGCACGTCGTCTGTAGACCTCCATGGCTTGTGAGGTACTACTCAAATGTTATGGGAATATGAGCTAGTGATTGTTGGATTTCTATATTATTCAAAACTGAACAGGACATCCTGGAACAAACGAGTGGTTTTAATATTGTAACAGTAGAACATACCGATCTGCTCGGTCACAGATCTAGAACCTTTCAAGAAACCGTGACTGGGTTGTTTCGGATTATCTGTTTCGTTCAAGGTAACCCGATTTACCCACTACCCTGTCATTATTCCAGTGACCGACTTCGAGGTCTGGCATGGACCTCTTGGTTTCCATACACCTGGGGATCGAACAGCTAATAAGACGCGGTGGGGGCAACGAAAACTTTTCATGCGAAATATCCAGTGAGGCCTAATACTCTGAATTCCAGGTGATAACGAATTTTCCATCGCTCCAGTTCCTACGGGCCCTAAGTGTGAATGATAATACTTTTTCTTTCTCTCTCCGTGCATCACTCGTCAGACTTTGAGGCTGTGTTGTCAAGGCGTTCGTTCCACATTTCAATCGAAACAGAACCAGCAACTAAAATTCGATAACTATACGGATAAGAGTGGTTGCTTACTGCACCAATCATTTTTCTTTTGTCTCCTTTATTCACATATCAACTATCATTGATCAACCGACTGTCATAAAACAGCTGTACTCATTCGTGCTCTGTAGTGAACTGTCAGGTCATTTCCTCTTTGCTGTCGCACCGGTCAACTTCAATTTTTGTTCTGCTTGTAGTTGCTAAGTCTGCTGCAAGCTGCGGTCGAGCTTATACCACCTGCGGAAGACGCTCGCATGTTGAGTGCTGCGCAAGTCGAACAAATGATGCAGTCCAAAGCGAAAACGGCAGCCGAGTTGCCAGAGGAACCGTTGGGTCTCAGGTAATTCCCCAGGCGGCGGTGAATCATGTTGTTTTAACCTAAACAAACCAACGGCAGTTTTCCTATTTGGATTGTTTGCCACCCGGATGAAGCTCATATACATGCCGACTTGAGTTGACTGATCTGACAACCTTGTGTGTGTCAATCAGTTTTAAGTCCCTTCGTCCGTGTTTATCGCGTTTCTTCCCAGTGGCCGCAACACGATGCGGACAGTCGGTCATATTTTCGCCGACCTTATGGTTTCTCAATCAAGCACTTCGGATTGTTGTTATTGTCGTTAATTTAATCAGGTGATAAGGGTTGTTTATTATGCCATACTTCTTGCTCAATAAATGTACATTCTCGTCAGAAATCCGATTCTTTGCGGCCTGCATGTTTCGATCACTGTCATTGGTTTTACGAAAAACGAAGCCAAGTTTGCAAAATGCTGTTAGAAAAGATGAGTAAGAACACCTATATTTAGCAGTTGTGAAATCGTAAGTGGTATTGTAAGTTCGGAAACCACACACCGACTTGATTTTTTTCTCATTATAGATCTAGAATCCCAAGTCATCCAGAAAGTCGCACGTCGTAAACAACTGTTACGAGCAGCGATCTGCGCCCCTTCCCAGTATTTTTCCACTGAACTCCGTTTCAGAAGACTTGCGCATGATTCGCTGCCTGCATTAGGACCTGATCGGTCGACCAAATTCGTCCACTAAGATTTTAGCTAAGCGGTAATCGACTGGCGTTAAGTAGTGATTACTGAGCTTCCGTCAATCCTGTTGGTCGTGATTTGTTGCCATTTCCAGGGATTCGGTTTAGTTGTTAGCAGGCAATTGTCAATTGAGAAGCTGGACGTTTCCGAAAAAGAAACGTGGCGAAACGTGGTCTGAAACAGATACACTGGAAAAATATTTCGAGGTTTCGCGAAAAACACGGGAATAAGCTCCTTTCGTGAACGAATGCTCGATATATCTCAAGTGTATAACCTTTGAGGGTACGCCCTAGTCTTCGCTTGACTCTTTGAAATCTTTGACTCAATATTGCATGTCAGAGACAGAGTGAAGTCCACTTTTCACAGGTGTCTTCCTGGCCAGGCCGGAAAATAACGTCCTCAAACGAAGAGTCGTTCGTTTCGCATTCTGCAAGCGATATGGAATTAAGATTTTGGGCTTTGTTGATGACAGTGTGAATCTGTCAAGATTCTGCAATTTCCCTAACTTTATACATCAAACCATAAAGCGCATGAGCGGATCGCATTTCTGGTCGGTTTACCAAGCTGTCGACGAAACTATCCAGCGCAACATCTACGGGAAGCCATCGTGGAATAATCAGTATATCTATTTCGGATTGAAGATCCACACTATTGAGTGCACAAAGCTTAACATGACTTGTGGGCTGATTACTGCCGGGTTGCCCAGGCCAAGGCAGGTGAATTTGTTTGAGGAATCCACTACCGGAGCCTTCGGCTAGCCAAAACAGCGGAGTGGTGTGTGAAACCCGCAATCTATTGGGACCGGTGTCCAGTTCATCGGATCATACGCCCTTTGGACGGGGTCAAACGTCCAAGGTATCTAATACACCTTGATGCCCAATGGAGCCGGTGACCACAACCAAAGTGTGTGTGGTTCGTACGCCTCCTTTTGGTTGGTTTGGAATCAATGTTTTGGACCAACGCTACTAGGTGAATTACCAGTGGTTCACTAACCCGGTTACAGCCGCAGATGTCGGTTATTCGTCCTCGCACTGTGGGAAAACACTACCAAGAGAAGGCAGTAAGTAGGGCTTCCTCAGCAGAAGCTATTTGATACGCTTGGCCGTATGACAGCATTTTGCGAGATGCAAGTTAAGTGTGTCTAACCGTAATCCTAGATACTCACCCCCGACCATACTGAGGCTTTTGGAGGCGGTGTATTAGCTTGAAGATTAATCACCACAAACGAGCTTGTTTCCTTGTTTTTCTTACAGTATATTTGAACTATGAATTTGTTTGGTGAGGGGGGGGGGGGGGCAGATGCACGCGCTTCACTGATTTTGTACAGCTATTTACGACTTTTTCTTGCAGAAAAATCGGACGTCATAGCTCATCGCTCATTACCGCTTAGTCAGTGAAGCCTTACCCACTTATTTATAGTTAACCATCTAAATGGTTTTTCTCTCATCCACAACCTGGGCAGACAGCTCAGGGATACGGTGTATCTTAGGCCTCTGGAACGCGCAATATAGTGGGGCGATCTTGTTTAATACGTTACCCTTTTTCAGGAATTTTTTACCGGTTTCCATCAATGATCTGTGCATCCTCGAATTGAGTGTTTTTTTTTTCATCCGTTCTACGATGGGTAATGGAAATTTGTGTCCTCCCACTAATTTTTGTTTGAATACTAATATCTTTTTCTGTTTTGCTGTATATTCACCATTTCAGCCCGCTGACACGAATCGCTTTTTATTTGATTGCGGATCACTATATGAAGAATAACCACTTCGAGTAAGTCGCGTATCGATTCTCACAATTCTTTGCACAATACTACACTTTGTGCTCACTCAACTATCACATTTCGTGTTTGTTTCTTCCTCTTCGCCGCCCACCCCAACTTCGCGTTCCACCCGCACGCACACATCACATTCAATCACCGTCAGACTGGCGATAAAGTACTATCTGGAAGACTTGCGTGCCTGTCCCCGTCGAAGTAGTACTTGGGCCGCGTTAGGTCTGATTTACTATAGCGATTTGGAGCAGATTATTAACTTGGTGAGTTACCCCGCCCCCGTTTTGTAATCCATGTCCCGCTTTTTCTCCGCGAATCCATGCTCAAGATCTCTGCGTTCTACCTTTCGTTTAGACCAATTTGAAGACCGAGCGTGTTTCTCCGGATGCGGTAACTCGTTGTTTGCGTTGCTTTTCCGTGGCGATCAGCCTAATTCCGTGGTCAGTCACCTTGTTGATTGAACGCGGTTGTCTCGCGTATCAGCTCCATGCATACGCAGCTCGAGTATTGAAGAAGGTAATTTGATTGGGTGTATTTTTGTAACTGCTCACTTGCTGCGCTTTCCAGTCAGAATCTCAAACGGGCCAGGTAGAATTCTTAGTTTCACTTCTATAGACAACCAGTAGTCAAAATTTTCCAATTATTAGTGCGGATTTCTTCATACCTTGAACCCAGCTCTGCTGCACAAGCAGATGTGCACGGTCTCCATCTCATACGTGCACGTGCGTGTAGATATCTGCTCTGACTACAACAAAGGTATCAATGAGATGTTCTGGGGACAGCCTCCTGAGTGTCGTTAACACAGGCAATGAATACTGACTGTTACGGAACGGCACATTGCTTCCCATAGAGTCGGGGTCAGAAGTCACAGTAATTCATTTGTAATCGAGTGTTGCGGTAGTACACATAAGTAAACACGCACGAACGCACTTTCAGATCAACTCAATGACCTTTGGGATCATGTGATGCCATGTCCTCTCCCCCTCAAGTAATATTATCCAATGCCAGACACAAGTTGCCCGATTGATCGTTCGGCTACTGTTACATGGGCTGGTCTGGTTGACTGGAGCACGAGGTAAGCCTTTGTAGCTGAGCGAATAGGCTTGGGTTGATTGGACTACGTCAGTCCGCAACGAGTATTTTGACAAACTCTATTAGGACAAATATCTCCACAACAAGTTCGTTTTGGAGGGGTCTAGCCGTTTTTCGCCAGGTCCTTTTTACCTTCGTTGGTTTACCGGTTTAGTCCTATGGACCGAAGTGTGCGAACAGCACGGCAATTGACCTCGATAAGTCCGACAAGAAATGGGAGATACAGTAAGATGATTCGGTAAACCAAACGTAAACATGAGGACATGGACCGTTGTGTGTGTGTGTTCGAGCCTAGGCCCCGAATGAGTTGATACGCCTAGTTTCACGCTGGCCTTGGTTGCTTCTGATTCAACCGCTCATTTTGTTCTTCATACAACTTTTTGAGCAAACCACGAAGAGCTCAACAGGTGCTCAAATTCAAAGAAAGCAAAAGGAACATTTGTATTGGATGGCAAAACTAATACCTACAAAATAGTAAAAATTGTCTTTTTGTACTGTAATCCCCAAATTCTCTGCTGATATCTGTTTACAAGACCTTTCCGGATCCATTGATATTAACGCATCTATTCTAATTAGTTGGCAACATTTTATAGCAGCTATGGTTGTATGTCACCGGGTCTGTTTCTTCAATGTACTTTATTTAAATGAGGCTTCGTAATAATGCTAATAATAATGATGAGGTTTGACAATCTTTTGTTTCCATTTATTGATTACGCAATCGCATAATTGGTTCTCGGCAGGAATGAATCAACTAATTTAATTACCGCTTTTTGAAACACCAAAAATACTGCCTATTCACCGGGACTTTCTTAGTAATTAATTCCTTTTGGATATGTTAAGCGCCCGTGCATCTCGGTTCATCATAAACGCAAATTTCACATCATTATTCTGATTACAGACCAATTTGTGTGTTTCTGTTCGCTACGCATTCCAGGCGTCCACTCGCAGCTTCCCGGACGTGCATTTGAACATCTGTCGGAAGTGGCGTTCCAGCATGTTACAACTGGCTCGTCACTGTTATGAACAAGTAATGGCTATGCAAGGGGCGAGCGCCATCTCAAAGGCATCGTCCAGTGCCGCGGTCGACACGCACGATGATACGGGAGTTAGTCAGTCGGTGGATCCGTCTATCCATCCGGAAGAGGGAGCAAAACAGGCAAAAGACGAGGAATGGTTGTGTCGCTATATGCTGGCTAAATGTTCTGAAAAGGAGGCGCACCTGGTCGTTCAGGACTGTGATAATGTAGTCGGCATCGCACCGTATTTGTTGTCAATTTTAGACCAGTATCATCAAGCACTCCAAGCTCTTGATGCAGCCGGAGCAAAGTATCCGAAAAAAGTGATTGTTTATCACAAATTACCGTTTCGTGCAGTGGAGGCTATCGAGGTTAGTGTCTGATTTGTACCCGCATGATTTAAGTGGAAGGCTCCAAACACATTCAAAATTCTGTTGTTTTTATAACGAATTTAAGTTTCAAAATGTTCATTCAACTGGGAAAAATCTTGTAGGAGAGGGTTGTAGACGTTAATGAGAAACTCTGATTCGGCTGCTAGGACGCTTGAATCAGCGATAACTTCTGTCGTTTCTTTAGTTTGAAAGTGAAGATTTCTTGTTGGAATATATACTTGCATTTACGAAGGCAAATTACTCCTATGTTTCAGTAATTTCTTCCGTTTTTATTTTACTGTATTTTGTAAAGCTTTTGCAAACACTGAATCTTACATTTCAGTTGAAAAAAAAACTGTACACACCAACCGTCACAGAGAACATATTCATCGGGAAAAATGTTTACATACGTAGGGACATTTGATAGTCCAAGATTAAGATGAAGTCCATTTGTTACTCTCTCCTTCTTTATTTGTGATTAAACGTGCGAGGTAGGGTATAGATAAATTTCGGTAAGCGTTAATGCGAGATGAAATTTGGTGGAATTAAGAGCGTGTGTTGTCGTTCTCCTTGCAGTGGGTGGTCAGGATCTGTGAGAATCCTCTCCGCAAATTTGGTTCAGGTATCAGTATGGTACTCTGAAAGTTTCACAGACAACTAGAAAAAAAGCGGCTAATAATAGTTAAACCGCGGGGTAAGACTTTGAAATCCTGTTTAAGTAAGCCAGGGAAAACAGCAGGAGAACAATAAAGTAAGATGAAGGAAACACGCTGGCACACAAAGATAGAAATAACTGACTGAGGCCATTGCCCATTCACTCGGATTTTACGTCGTCGGGACGAGTTTCATACATTGGCTTTTCCGGGAACCAGTGTGTTCTGAAGCCATTTGGTATACCTTGAAATGTTTTCCGAATCGGAGTTTGCAATCGTTGCAAGATATGTAGCTAATCCCAAGGCCTCAGTATGGTTGGGGGTGGGTGTCTAGGGTTGCGGCTGGTCACCCTGCCCTTGCACCTCACGAAATGCCCCCATACGACCAAGCGTCTCAAATAGCCTCTGCTGAGGAAGCCCTACTCACTGTCTTCTCGCGGCGGAGGTGTTTTCCCACCAAAGCGAGAGGACGAAAAGCCGATATCCGGGGCTATAGCCGGGTTGGTGGACCACTGGCAGTTCACCTAGGGGAGTTGACCAAAAACCCTGATTCCAAACCAACCATGAGGAGACGTACGAACCAAACCCACACCTTTTCGGTTGTGGCAGTGGTCATCGGCTCCC
>UZAN01044618.1:0-12500 GCA_900618425.1 Echinostoma caproni | reverse complement strand
AACACAGAGTACACAATCTAAGCGTGCATACATACGTTTTCAGGCACTCTGACTTGATAAGATGTCACTGCTGTCGATAAGTTTCCATATCCGGAAGCGTCTCCCACAAACCGGTTGTAGTCTTTTGGACCGAAAATTGGAAGACGGGAGACACCTATTCTACCTAATCGCTCTGTGCATTTCTTCATGCCTGGTTTCCACGTCATCTGTTGACAATTACAACAGCATGAAAGGAGCTGAAGTAGGTGCTCCAGCAGTCCGTTACGCAGACTCTCCATCGATGGTGATGGTGATCTGATCTATTTGTATACTAAGCTGATCTGAAGATGTGGATCGTCAGGTGACGCTCTAGCACCATGGCCGTTAAAAACTGATGCTCGATAGGGACAGATTATGGTCAGTGCAGAGTCGCAGGAGACGGTTTCCATCGTCTAGCCCACTTAATTGCGCGTTCGAGTTTCCGGTCGATACCACTATGGCAGTGTATCGTTTTCTGTGGCAGAGGTTTGTGAGCTAATGGTGTCATTCGTCATTTGTTGGTTTAGGAATGTAGTTCCTGGGGATCAACCTGTGATGGCATACAGATATTTTTCGGTCCCGTTAGCACATGTGTCATAGAACCTTCTAAGCGGATGGAGCAGAGGTAACTAATGATGAGAATTCGATCGAGTAAGGCTGGTTCTGCACATGCATTCAGAACTGTTCCCAAGCCAACTTGACCAGCGGCCTCCAAAAGCGGATGCTCGGAGTGTTCAAGGGTGAACCAGCTTTTAGGATCAGACGGTGAGTCGAGGTGCAGTATGGTTCTGCGATTCGGGAGGCGCATCTCAGTAAAGCACAAATATCCATAGCAAGCAGTTGCAGTGTGTGAGCAAGCGCGACCTGGGCCCCAAATGTGCATAAGCTTACGAACGTCAGAGTTGGCGAACTTCAGGTGCGGCTGAGCCGTGACTAGATTCTTCTAAACGATCTAGGCGACTCCGCGAATGCTCAAGGTTATGGTAAACGAAGAGGGAAACTGAACATTCGAGGAAGTGAATGAATGTGATGTGTTGGTGCGGTAACATGGAAATCTGTGGATCCGACCGCTAAGATTTTAGGGAAACAGTACAGTTTGTGCTGATCAAATTGATTGTATTATACACCTTACTATGATGAATAGGGAACAGAGTGGTCCCAATAGTCACGAAGATCTGCTGTTCAGTAATGAGAACCGGTAACCTAATCTATGAAACTTCGAGTGGCACAAAAAACATAATGCACAACCACGTTAGGTGTGGAATCGAACTGGATGACTGTAAAGCTGTGTGCATATTAATTCCCGGATTCCCCGGACGAAGAAGCGGGATAACCTCACGGAACCCATACGAAACCTTTGGCAAGATAGCCAGATCTGTGATACAATACGACAGAGATGAGTTTGGAGTTCATTCGAGATCAGCAATACTAAATGTGATTTATATCACGGCGGCTGGCTCCTGGAAGAGTATAAGACGGTTTCATGTATATCAGGAATTGCCGCTGCACAAGCTCGACGGTCTGCGGCAAGATCAGCACAGATTGTTTCCCAACTTGGTTGCCACCGGCGATTGCCGTCAACGGAGCAGGTTTCTGTATCCTTGTTACGGTGTCTAACCAGGTTATCGGCTGGCTTAAGTGTCGACGGTGCCGGTTCGGACAGTGAGGCGATTCGAAGGTAAATTTGGTAAGATCGTTGTCAAAATTAAGTATGTTATCCAACCATTGTAAATGCCGCCTTTATATTAGCGTACACAGTAATATTAGAGTAAAATATCAACTTCTCAGCGCCTCGTTTGAGAGCTGATCCTTCAATCGCACTTTAAAAATGAGATAAAAACAACAGTGATCAAAAACATCCAGGCGTAACCAGTCCTCGACTCTAAGTGCCCAGTTATCAGAGTCGCACAGCAAAACACGACAGAATGGTGTGCAGAACTGTTTTTATTACACACGTTTGAGGAGAGACCAACTGCAAAACTATTCCTGATAAGAAAATTTCATAAAGTAAAAAATTTCCATGATTAGCATGTAGGCGGACTAATGCCACGTTGCCCAGGCCAAGGCAGGTGAATTTTCTTATGGAAATCACATCCGTATGTGGGTTCAGGAAAGCTGTAAAAAAAACGCTTGATGGCCGCATCAACTAGAACCATGTCTATGTAGTTTTCGCAAGCTGATTTGTCTCCCTTCTTAGGGAAAGGTAGTTAAATCAATGTGGTCCAGTCAGTTAGGCAAGTTTCATTTTCCCGGATGGAACACAGCTATGGAGCGGGTTTTATATGGCTAGAGATTTCCGCGGACTTCCCGTCCTAGTCGAGCGAGTTTAGCGGCTGTAAATAGTTGATGGTATCTGAGATTTCTTCTACTGAAGGCGAGCGCACTTAGATTCCTATCGCGAGGAAGGTGAGGAGGACAGATAAGAAGTGTGGAGACGATGAATTGTTCCACCGACCGAGAAATGTTTCCTTCCGTATCATAAATGAGCCCACCCGAAGCGCGGCGCAACACAGACTGGGTGACTTGTTTCCTACCCGATGCTGAACGAATGAGTCAGGAGAGGGTACTCGTGTTGGATAGGTTGGTTGCTATCTCCTATTTCGTCGCCATTTTATTCCAGTAGTTACACCTATAATTTCTGGTATATCGTGTTGCTTGTCGGTTAAGATAAGCAGAGGAGTGAGCTAGACGAGTCTCTCTGGCCGCATTAACTAACTGGATGGTGTGATCGCAAACACTGTCCTTTAGGTGAAGTGACCTAGTGCCTAGCTCGTGTAGAGTAGCTTGTTGTACTGACGACTTCGGCCTGATCCATTGAGTTTTAACCGAATTCTCTGTGGTTCCTTGCGTGCCGACAATTGGGCAATTATCATGTCCATCAATGCCTGGTACTTCCCGCTGTTCTCCAGTGGAAACACATTTTGACGATTTGAGTCGACGAACTTCCTGCGAGTTGTTAGATGGACTCTAACTTTCGCGCGAACTACCACGTGATCATACCCGCTTTTCTCGTATTCAGCCCCCACGATGGGATCGACAGTCCTCAACTGCAAAAACCTATCGTGAACGGACGAGATGAAGATCTATCCGTCGTTGGAGTACCACGTCAGTAAATGCTATTCTGGATGTTGAAACCTCGTGTTGGTATTAAACAGTCCAGTAAATTTTGCGAACTTGAGTAGTCTTTCACGACTATTGTAGTGCCGGCTCAGGCCAAACCTCAATCAATTTCAGTTTCAGTTTCTACAAGCATTACCACACACTCGTGCGCCGGTTTCGGCTGTCCGTTTGGATGAAAAATGGGGAAGAGACAGAAGGTTGAAAGTACTCCAACATAAAATGGAGCATTTCATTGCTCTGATATTCCACAGAAATTGAGATGCGCGAACGCCACCGTCCTCGACACTCAGTTATTCCGTCAGTGTCACAAACCACCAGTTACGATCATCATGAGGTTTCCAGCCAGGAAGCCTAACGGGACCTATGTGACCCAGTAAAGTGGTTAATGATTTCATACCCTCGTGCCAGGTGTTACATTGACTACCCTTGGCTTTTTCTACCCACTACCTGCTTCGGAGAACATCGCTCGCAGTCGCAACCTATCTGGCCATATGCGTAACACATGTCCCAACCAGCTTAATCTATGGAGATCCACCATTTGCTCCAGTAGACAACCGCGGTTACTGATAGCTCGACGCCTAACCTCGGCATTGCTCGTCCGGCTGCCCCACCAGCTTCGTGCAATGCTGCGTAGACAGCGGTGTTCGAACACCGACAATCTATTTTTATCTTGTTTCCTTAATGGCCAAGCTTTTGCGCCGTATAGCAGAACTGGCTGAACTGCCGCAGCATTCACTCGACCTTCCACAGACAGCCGGATATCGCGACCGCGCCAAAGACGTCTTAAGTTGCCTTTTGTATGCTCGCCGACACTTCATCCGTGATGCGTCCACCGGGTGATATGTAGCTGCCCATAAAACAAAACTTATCGACCTGCTCTATTACTTCCGGTTAAAGTGATGCTGCGTGCTGGACCAACCCAATCTTCTAACAATGTCATTTGATTTTGGGTCTAAACAGCAACTTTGACCTTCGAGCATTCAAGTGCTAACAGCAAGGCATTAAGTTCGTCGAATCATATCACAAATAGATTATGCAGATGTGGTTCGTACGTCTCTTGTCAGCTGACTGCAACTCATGGCATTTAAGCAAAAAATCGAGGTTAACAGCGAGTGGTTCGCCAATTCGATTAGAACCCGTAAAATGGCAACGTACCACCGTCCCACTATATTAGGGAAAAGAACTCTGCTCCGGGAATGCAATCGAAAGGGATTTTTTCAATAGGTAAAAAGCAGCACTTCAGCGATCCGTGAAGTTCGCTTCACTGTATCTCGCTGTACGATGATGACTTCATGCATAGTGAAGGAAGGTTAAACAAACACCCATTCCCGACCTTACGGTGATTACCAGACAAATGGGCTGTTATGCCTAGCAATCCACAGAGGACGGAACGAAAAGAAACAATAACCTGTGAAAAACAACATAGATGTGGCACACTGAAAAACTTGGAACCCGCGAAGCCCAACGAGTAAACCCCCGAGTGAAGTTGAGGTAGTGAACCAGCTTATGCAGAAAGCAACGAAGACAAGCCAAGCACGTGATCATGGATCGCCGAAAGATTACGCATACAAAATTTATCAGCCAGTCAATATTGGTATCAAAGAGTAGAACGAAATGGTCAACAGTACGGGCCGACGTGTAAACGTAGGTGTTCCGGTGCGGGATTCGTCAGCACCACCGTCTAGTTGTCTAAAAACCTCCCGATACTGTCTCCATTATACATATCACACACATCTGAATTCAGACTGTGTGCCAAACAAACTACGGTACAATAATCATCAAAATACATTTCATCTGGGAGCCGGTGTCCAATGCTTTGAATCAAACGCCCTTCGGACGGGGTCAAGTGTCTATGGCGTACAGTACACCTCGATGCTACAAGCAGGCTGGTTAGGGTGTGGTTCGTACATATCTCGTTGGATGGTTTAAAATCAGGGATTTTAACCAACCCAAGTAAACTGCCAGGGTTCAACAACCCAGTTACAGCCACCAAAAAAACGCTTTTTGCTCACTCATTTTGGTGGGAAAATACCTCTAACCCGGGAATGCAGTGAGTAAGGCTGGGTAGTAAGAACATTTCGCGAGGTGCAAGCGAGGAGTGACCGCCCACAACCACAGGATCATCGTAACAGGTGGCTAGATACACTGAGATATCGTCGAAATCAGTGGCATTTGTGTATCCCCTCAGTATTCATGCAACATTTGTCTTGTAACGTCTTTATCTTCTCTCTGACTTCCTTCTTAACATTTCCACCTGGCTTGTACTCTCTTATCAAAATAGGCAGACATGAAACCACCAGAACCGGCGCACCGGAGAGAGGTCACTTGTTGAGAAACCTGAAACTGAATTGAAAAACCATAAACCACCTCACCCGACAATGCTGACGCCTTCGTAGGCGTTTCCTTGGATCGCATGGGTGCTACTGGAATAAACGTTCGTCGTGATCTCTTCAGATGTTATGTATGTTTCGTACCTACCAAACAGTGAGAGTAGTGGGACGGAACGCCTTCATGTAGAGAACAAATCAACATGATTCGCAAAACACCGCAGGCGCTTGGTGGCTAAAGAAAGCAACCTCCCGAGCAAACAAAAACGTGTCTTTCGTAGTGTGTCGCTAAGTATCGACAGTGCGCGATGCCATTAGCATCAGTCAGCATAACAAGTGAACATTGCAATAGGTTTTCCTTGAGAAGTCAATGACCTCGACAGTTCAATTGTACCTAAATGACATCAAAGCGTCCAAACGATGGTTGCAGTATTTCGTATGATATATATATATATATATATATATATATGTATAAATATAGATAACACTTACCTATACAGATACAGCGCCAAATAACCATGGGCGAACGAAGAAAAGCGGGGAAACTACAACAGTCAACTTCGGGCAGTAACAAATTTTTTTTCGTTTCTTCATTGTACACCATTTTGAGGCTCATAGTTTTTGGTTATTTTTGCGATTGCAAACAAGAGAGGATGCATTCGCACCACAGACTTTGGTTCGATGCTATATCCCGCAGTCTCCAGCCAAAGACAATTTGAATCTTTGGGGCCCAAGCCGGGGAATCGTATGACGATGCTGTGAAATTCTTTTACTTAAAAGTAGACTATCCGGCCCTAGCACCCGTTGTCTAAATTCAACGTTATTCACGCGGGCGATCTTGTGCAGACAACGGCAGTCGAAGACTGATAGTCGCTGGACGTGGTCTGCTCGGAGGCCGGGTTTCCCAGGCACAGAGCAACACGGTGCGTACCGTTGCGCAATACACAAGTTCATTTAGTGAAAGGAATATGTCACGCCGGCGCAGATTATTTAACCCTACTCTAGCTTGGATCCTGCGTTCTGAGATCTAAGCACACACTCCTCTGCCAATTGTTATGCAAGTCCTATGGTAGACAAAGCTTTTGACGACTTCCAAAGTGTCATTACCCAACGAAAATGCAGAAATGGGTTACTGCCAATCTTGTAACGACACTTAAACCTTGAAGGTGCAAAGAACATACCATAGCAAGTAACCTCAATTGCCAAACGATTCAAAGACTCTTGAATCGTTGGTGCGTTGTCACTCAGTGAGGCAATATAATCGGCATATTCAAAGTCTACGACGCTGTCCCCAGGAAGGAGCTCGACGCCAGTGTTCGTGACGTTTTGTAACGCGTTCTCTAGGACATCATCTTTCGCAGAGTTGAAGAGCAACGGAGAGACAAGGAAACCCTGTCGCACCCCACTGGTGAAAGGAATTCAGGGCGAGAATTCACCACAGGCCCTAATCTTCCCCGAGGTCTGGTGATAGAGCGCTTTTAGGAACGAGACATACTTCTCGGGTACCCCGTTTCTCCGAGGCCATCAATACAGTCCAAAGCCGCTACGATGTCTAAAGACACGACAATGGTTTCTCATCTGTATGCGTGGCGGAGTTCTAGCACATAACGGAGGGTGGAGATTTGATTTAAGCATCCACGGCGTGCAAGAAACCCCACCGGCTCCTCGCGGAACAAATACTCACGAAATGGGCATAACCTGCGTAATAAAACGAACGCCAGCAACTTTGGCGCTATAGGAATCAGAATTGTGTACCTGTGGTTGGAACAGGTGTTGCAACAGCCCTTCTTGTAGATGGGTGGGACAATCGATTCTCCCCATGTGTAGGGTAACCATTCAGTTTCCCAGATCTTCGAGAACAGTCTCACAAGTTCTCTTACGAGAGCATCTCCACCATCTTTAAAGAGGGCAGGTGGCACGCCGCCTGATCCAGCTGCCTTGTGGCGTTTCAGGGCTTGGAGTTCCTTTCGGATCTCCGATTGTGTGGGCGGTCCCGTGGATAGTGACCAGGGTGCTGCTTCGGGCAGTCAGCGAGGAGGGGCTGGTTGAACTGCGACGTGAATTGCTCCGCCCAGCGTTCCAATCGCCGGTAAAAGCTGTTTATTAGCATGCGACCTACTTCTTAGAT
The DNA here is from genome assembly GCA_900618425.1 of Echinostoma caproni. Taxonomy (NCBI): domain Eukaryota; kingdom Metazoa; phylum Platyhelminthes; class Trematoda; order Plagiorchiida; family Echinostomatidae; genus Echinostoma; species Echinostoma caproni. The sequence continues at coordinate 4,907 of UZAN01044618.1, read as the reverse complement.
TGTTTCACTAACGCACTGTCTTTTGGGGTCTGTAGCACGGTAGAGTTGGAAGAGTTGCCGGGTGTTTGAACACCTAGCCGCTGACTTTCGTGTGTACGAGCCAAACCTGCTTGTTGTCCTATACGTATTAGAGTTCTTGCGTTGAATGAAGCCAGTTTGAACGCAGAGTGACGTCGGAAGAATGGAGCGATCGGTTCCGAGACAGATGTCAAGGAGGATAGTGGCGAGCTACAACATGAACCTACGTCCGTGGAACCGTTCGGGGTGGGACAAACAGTGGAAAAATGGGGGTATCGTGTGGGGGGCGGGTGTAAGTAATGCGCGCAGATTTTGGGAGAAAACATTGCAGACGTGTAATATTCTGTGACATGCGTGTGTGTATGTCCATAAGTCCATGGTTAGTTTGTAAGCGTGGTACTACTCTCGTGTTTATTTGGTGGAGTGACCCCTCCAGAGGCGAGCGTGGATAAACGAAGGAAGCCAGATGCTCAAACAACTGGATGTGAGATTGAGCTCTCGCCTGTACCCGTTTACCTTTCATGCATGAAAAGCTATATTGTATAGCTCGTAAGCCATCACACCCCGTCAAGTTGCAGTCTTGTCGTGATGGAGTCAGTCCCCACTGTCCATGCGCTGGGCAAGTAGGGTGAAATGAACCTAAATACGACCTATGCATGCGGTCAGGTGCCAAACCTGCTCGGTAAAATCATTTCCCAGCGCTTTAGTTTATGTCTTCCTTTCTGTTTCACTCCCTTTTACTGAATACATGATACAATTTTCAGAAAGGAGGATGCGCCTAATTAAAAGGCTGCCAACAACACACGGTGAAGAAAGTGGGGCGGTTGTGGTGGGATCCGAACACTCGTCCTCCGGGGTGATAAATTGGTGACGTTATCACCTGGCTGCTCGACTGAATCAGTTCCGTTTTTCATCGTAAAAGTCGCATTATTGTGCACCTGGATTGCAGTTGATGGGTGTGTACGAAATAATCACGAACAAGCACCTTTTGGTTTTCCTAACGCTAACAGTTTTCACAGAGCGCACAAACGAATATCGACGGATGTCCAAACAAAGAGGCTCCGGCCTTCCCGCTGAGGACTACTCCTACCCCATGGTGAATCACTAGTCTGGTTTCGTGGTCTATTAGGATATATATAACACCAACTTGCGAGGATGCAACTTGATAATGCCACAACAGTAACAATACTGCTGTGTTCTCCTAGGGTGCGAACGAAATACTTTGAGGATAGACTCGGCGCTATCGGGTGGCTCATACTATCATTGGGACTCTGGATTCATCTCTCCGATTTGCAGCAGACATTAAGATCAAAAACACACGTTCAATATGCGTGTGAGACATAGATGACATCCTGAGGTTAAAAATTCAGAACATATTCACACCATATAATCATCTCCATTTAAAAAACTGACTCAGAACTGTAGCCCTAATTTCAGCAAACATTGTGTACCCCCCAATTGTTGGCCGTAAGATACACTTAAAGATGAAGATCAGTTAAGAAAGACGACTGGTACATCTTAAGGGATGGATAAGCAAAAAAACATCAATAGTCTTTCATCCAATAAGTTCACAAAATGGATGACCGGAAGCATTATTAATGGGGGCCCCAATATATTGCAATACTTTGGGTAGTTGAGAGGGTAGCTAAAAGATTATCATACACACCTCAACAAGTCATGAATTTCATACAAGTCGCACAGTTTCAGAAAAAGCAAATGTGGCGGAAACCCAATTCTCGGTCATGCGACGTCTAAAAGAAGGATATAACTTCTGTGTGAATCACTCAAACTTGTTGCATAAAAAACTACCCTTATGCATTGCGCTTACAGATCGACGAATTAAAAACAACTACGCGAAATTTATCTTCAGGGGATAGGCTGATCGAAAAGATATATTGATGTATGGCAAGCGAGTTTTCGTATTGTTAAGACAGTATTACTACAACAGCAGATCGCATTTCGGTTGACCAAACAGTGGGTTCACTACCAATCGCATGAACGGGTCAAGTGCTGAAAAAAACATGATTCTCCCATATATAAAACATAATCAATCACCAAATCTATATAAAATGGACCTTCATTCAAACGAATTCAGAACATTACGTGGTAAAAGTACTCTACTGAGAAAAACGTCATTGTGTATTCGTATGAAGTAGCAGAACAACGTTAGGCAGAGTGAAACACGGCAGCTGATAAGAAAGAAGGCAAAATTTGAGTTATTCTGTCACAGTAAGACAACGTCACAAAGGGGGAAGTCAATTATACAACTGTACATATAGTTTCAATAGCTTTGTACAAAGGTGAAAAAAGAAAAATTAGGTTGACCAAATGCATCGCATGAATAAACGTATGACTCTGTAGAAGACTGTCATCTGATCGCACTCAAACTTCTTCCATATCATCGTCATCATCTTCGTCATCTTCGTCATCATCAGGCTCACCGATGATTTCATCCGGATCTACTAAATCATCGGCAACTTCATCGCTGTGAGAGAGGCCATGAACGGTGCTAACACCCGCCACAAGTGTGCTTGCTGCGGAAATATCTTCCAGTGAACCACCGGCGACGGAACAGATTAGAGGAGGTTTGGTATCTCGATCGTGAATGTACCGATCAGTCGTAACGTAAGATCGACTGGAAACTCCAACATTGCCCGGCGAAGGTTGAGCGACCGAGGTGGGAAGCTGACGATGGCGAAGAAGCCCCCCCGGACCTCCCGGAACTACGTAACCCCGTGAAGCAGCAGCACGCGCGTAATGCTGAGTGTCTCCAGGAACAAACCCACTCGACCCCATTGAGCTTGTGCCGGGCCCCAAGCGGCCAACGTCTCCATCGTCTACCGTTCGGGAAAGATAGAGCTGACGCAATGTGCTTTCGTTTGCAGAGCTATCAAATATATTGGAATAGGACCCGCCTGAATCTATTGGTGAATGACGAAGATTTCGTAGCCCCGAACGTCCAAGACCACTGTGGTCCATGCTTCCTCCACCGACAGCTCCTGCACCGATGGGATCGCCATTCTCGTCAGTCTGACCTGCACCTTGGTTGGCTGCAGCAGCCGCAAGACGGGCCTCTACGAACAATCGTCGCTGTTGGTGTAGAGCCTCGAAATCTGGAACGATCGCCTGTCGCCGCTCGTAGATGGCTGACGAAGAAAAAACTTTCACTTTTAGATTGAAAAGACTAAGTAATTGTTAAGCTGGAGATATCTCACACATTTAGATACATAACATGGAAAATAAATACATACGCAGAAGTTCAAAAAGTATGTGGGAATCCCTAATGTGCCATATAGAGTTCCGGAGACTATGGCTAAACGTTTTCCCGTGCGTTCAATCAATAAATTGTAAGAGCAGCCTGTGGGGTCGACTCACATTAACTTGAAATGAACTGAAAACCACTAACACTTTGACAGATGTGCAATTATTCAATGTGATACAATATCCATAATGAGACTTAATAATATAATTCAGTATACATTGAAAAGAAAACGATATTTGTTACTATGATCGAACAACCGGTTCGTGATTATAAAATTTAACCGTGATCATTCATGGGGCTACGGAGATTACGAAGTTTATGGTCATAATCTAAATGGTGAACGTTTGGATTAGCCCAATCAGTTTTTCACAGGTACCAGGCAATGTTGATGTTGTTGATGTTAGTTTTACTCCGCATTTAAATGCATTCAAATAGTGGGGAATTACCGATCTCCAAAGGAGTGAGACACACCCTTCATCAACAGTGCCTGATGCCTATGAAAAACGGAATGAGATAATTCAGACATTCACCATCTTAACTGATTGAGCCATTCCCAGCCCGAAGGTCCACGGTTCGGGTTCTGACAGGGACGCAAAAGTACGCACTGCTGACGAGTCCCAAACAGTAGGAAACAGCTGTCCATTGCTCTTTGTCGTATATTACAAACATTTCCACCGCATGTATAGTTTCAATCCTACATCCTAGGCCCATTGTTCATATGCGCTAAGAAATCGTATAGATAGTAACCATACAAACTGGAGGTCTATAAATAAAACCTCACATGCTGGTTATGTGCTGAAAGATACAAGATTCTCTCATATATAGAACTTCAACGACCTTGACCGCGCGCGGTTGAAAATCTGTTGTGGATCGATAAGTTCGCATCTTTAAGTTTTATAATTTTTTTCTGTACATCATTGCTTATATCCTTAATTGTGCCCACGCAATACTAACTCTATTCCATCTTATTCCATTGCGATTTATATTTTACTAGCACCACTACTCTTTAACTATGTATTCTGCGCTCTCTGAGTCCTCCGATGAAGACACTTTACCCATGCGGGAAATCCCCATACACCATGAGGTGGCTGAAACCAGCGACTGGGCTAGCAATCAAATAGCGCTAGAAGCGGCCCTAGTCGCCATTGTCCTGCAAGGTTCGATTATACACGAACTGCGTGGAAGAGTCTCGGCACTAGATACCGATTGAGGTCACCTGACAGCGTTATTTAAGGATAACTTCCCAGCATGTGCTGCCGCAGGACAGGCGATCGCGCTATCGAAAATAAAGATATTCGACTCTGCAGCGAAACTAGAATCAGCGACCATTAGCTCCAAACGGATTATAATTTGGGGTAGTTTCCCCAAATTCAATGCTCCGGTTCAGACAACCAAAACCCTCTTGAGAAGCCTTACAGCCCCATCCCTACCCAAACCAATCGGAGCGTCATGGCTGTTGTCCAAATCTAAGAAGACCAAGGTGGGCATCCTTCAACTCGGAATCAGTAGTAGCAGACGCTCTCGCCCAAACCGAGACCCTGAAAGGGGCATGTAACCCTGTCCGGTGAGTTTCCCCCAGACAAGGCACTGCACACCTGAACTCAGCGTAAGAAAGCCCTCAAAAGAA
>UZAN01044617.1:13652-25811 GCA_900618425.1 Echinostoma caproni | reverse complement strand
GGAGTAGAATGATCGTAAATTCGACAATGGAAAAATTTTGACCAAACAAGCATTTTTCTTACTTACTCTTTGAAATATTGTTCACAACTTCATGGAGTTTTTCACAAGGGCAACTGAAATATAATAATCGATGAGAATGTTTGTGCAGTATCATATATATGTGTAACATGGGGCAGCGAGNAGCGAGAATTAAATGAGTTTCTCTAAGAGGATTTCTGTTGGTCGTTTTTATTGGAATACTGCTAAATTTCAAAACAATCACTAGTCGTACTTAGTGTGGATACTACAATTAGATGGTACCTTGGGACAATTTACACTCTATCAGTTGAACTACAAGGTCACGTTCCTAGTTCTGAACTTTTCATAATTTAGCACGCCTAACTCACAAATGTATATGGACTAACTGATTATCATTTAAGTTGACAGCTATCTACTAAATGATCTCTAACGTTTCTTGCGTAAACACAACATATGGAAGAATGCGTAAACACGTTGAAGGTAAGTCCGGTAGAAACGGAAATAGTCTCACTATCTTGTAATCCTTCGCCAGTTCTATGAAGAACGAATGGAGCCTGAGTAAGGTAACGATCCACCCCAGAAAATAAGCACGGAGAGGCATAGTGACCAGATAGCCGTCCTCCTTTCCGTTAGACGCACTTAAGAACAGGTTACTTGAGGCTTCTTCCCAACGGTGGGAGAAGTCTTCGTATTTCATTGGTCATCTGTCACCTGCTCAAGCAAAACAGTCGTTAGCCGATAAGTTGCTAACCCATTCACGTTCTGACGATTTCATTGGATGCGTGGACCAAGAGCCGATCCCGAACAGTGGACCAATATTCAACGTGCTGGCGAACCACACTTTGAACCGAAACCGGGAGATGTTGAGTGGAAGGTTTCTATAACGTCCCATGCGTGTGCTTGGATCAGGCTCTTGTGTTGGATCCAAATCCCAGTACATTAGGGATGAAACTTTGCACTCAAAGGCTCCAGCTAGGGTTCCTATGGTAAATTCCTTTCGTCACTTAGGGCAACTCTGAAGTAGGTCATGCCCTAATTGATCAAGAGCCCGTTTTGAAAATAATTTTTCCCATCTGTCTAGTTTTTCCTTTCAGTCTCATGTCTTACATGATGACTCCCGTTTCCGACATTCACTGGATATCCTTCAGCGTATTACTAGTGTGACGAGCTTGTGCTGAATTGTGAGGCAGGATGTAACTCTGAACGGATACACGAGATAAGCGAATTCAGGGTGAGTCACACACAGATAGAAACCGTCGACGGATACGGGATACTCCAAGTTAAAGGATTAACTGAAAGTCTGCTAGAGAAAATACAAGCACTACTCAAGGAAAGATTCGACGAGACAAACAAGATCTAAACGGAAACTGAGTGATAGGTTGCAAAACGTTTTACACCAGTCTGAATTTATTGCACTGCTAGAAATAAAATCTTTTCCGTCTAACCGCAATAAGTGTTTGCACAAATTACCGAGAGAGCTAACCGCCTGCTACAGATAAAACCCCTGAAGGGTTCAATTTAGACCTATGGTTTGCCCCTAAGACAGTTATACAAGACGTTGATTTAATTCTTGCAGTGCTTTCTATGGGTCGGAACTCGTCCACTAGCTTCACTCAAAGATTGGAAGGTGACGCAGAATCTGCTGCTCGCGGTGCTGTCAGTGCCCGGATTGCAATGAGTGCCATGGCTGAGAGCTCAATTCTTAGCTTGACAATCAGCAGCCGACTTTTGCACTGAACGCCTCGACGGTTCAGTTTGGTTCAACAGCTGTAGAACGAGGTATTTTGTTGAATTGTTTTGCCACTCTACGCACATATGGATTGCAGTGCACTTAAAATAAAGCATAAATTGTGTAAGAGTTTTGCTGAACTACTGGAAAATTCGCTCAATAAACTTTGCAGTAATTACCGGAGACTTTTAGGCTGACGTGAGGTCCCTGGACGAATATGAATGATATGTACTTGACCAAATGCAATCCTAGTCTACCACACGAACGATAGAAATCAACTATTCAAACTTTAAGCAGATCCCAGGTTATTCCTATCAATCACTAACTTCTCCCTCAGGAAACAACACCGCCTAACATGGAAACCTCTTACCTTTTCATAGCGATGCACTCAAATCTATCACATCGGCAATGGTTACCCTTGGTGGGGGTCCATGCAAAACTGCTACTCTTACTGACCAACAACCTTGGAGACAGCCCGTGATCTGTTACAGGCTAGACTCTGCCTATGCCTGGTGAACAACCGCAGAAAAGCCGCCGGATTGAGATGCTTACGACTTTGTAGTTGCAACTCGACCTTCCAATTGGAGCTCTCACATCCCGGCTGAGTACACCATCTGACCGAAATTCTCAGTGAAAACCGGACACTATTCGATAACGCTATCCATATTTTGATAAAAAACCAATGGAGTCTGGCACATGATCAAAGCAAAACTAGGTTTATATCTTTTTGAGGTTTTATCGACCGCATTCGTCACCAAATAATGGAACAAACATTCCTTGCATAGTCTCATCATATGCACTTTCCTTGATTTGAATTCCGATCGGGAAACTCATATAGGCTTCTGGGTTGGGACTTCATTGTAATCGATGGTTAGGGACAATGCGAGAAATGGCTGCATCCTAAACAGTAGAGCATTCGCATCTACTCGGTGTCGTGACAACCAAAATCTTGCTGTACACCCCATTTTCACTCTGGCGTTGCTTTAAAAATTCTAGCCTCCTTTCTAATGGTTCATCCGAATGGGCAAATAAAAGATAGCAGACAAAACTACCACATGAAAGTACGTGGTAAATACTTGTAAATGCTAAATCACAGTAAAACCAGTGTTCCAAAAATCAGATTACCAGTTGTATATGTGACAAACGTGTATATCAAAAACGGTTAACACGAATATCCCTATTGTTTGGACGATTGTGTCTTCTAATAATCATGGTTTTGGATTACATAACAGAATTTAAATTATGGCACAGCCTGGTAGTGTCATCCTGTCTCAGCATACTAGGACGAAAGGGTTAATAACTTGTGAGTTTGGTGGAATCCACTTATGATACAGAGGAACTAGTGCACAACAGTGAGTTTCAGTTTATTTTTTTATACATGCGACAAACAGCTTGGAGAAGAGACCCTCAGTCAACGTGAGTAATTATTTCATTTGCCTTCAGTCTCTGAAATAAATAAGTCCAGGATTTCCCATTGTGTCTTACTCGTAAAACAATGAAAGCTTCCGGTTGTCTTGGCGACAAAAGCACGTGGTTCTAGAGTAGGTGGTGGACAATGCATCCCGCATTTTGACTAAAAGATTGCCATAACAACAGAGTAGCAGTCTAGAATTATGACAGAGTTAGACCTGAATAATAACCAAATGCGGTGAATTGGATGTTGTTGAGGTGAAAATCATTTCACTCGTCTGCGTGAGTTAGCATTAAAACCGAACGAAATGTTCACTATCCTGTCTGAAAATTGGTTCCGAAAATCAAACAATCCATCAATTGGCAAATCTGAATGGCACGGATGCTGTGCGTAGAGTAACGGAACTATTGTTCACTGGGTATAATATACATGTACGCAGCTTTCCGGAATCTGATTGCGTGGTGGTGTTCTGCGAGATAAGGTCCAGAGTTCGTCCTAGATAGTAAATTTAAAACTCATCGGTGTGGCCCGAGTCCCTCTCTCCTCAGGCGAGTTCCGATCAACTGAAGGCCTACAAATGTGAGAAGGTCTGTCGTACGACTGCATCCAATCAGAATGAAACGAAGATGTTATCGTTGGGCTTACTGAAATGTACAACGTGCTTTGGGGAGTGTTTATACAGGAATTTACTATTGAATGCATAACGTCTTTGATTCATTCTAACGATTACTGTGTTGTTCTGACGCTCCCTATTTTAAACCAAAGTGGACAGAGCGTATTCAAGCTGACACGGATGTATTTATATCACGGACATCTATTCCCGCGCACTCCCAAATGAAATCTTAGAGAACCTCAAGCAAATCACCGCATCAGGCTTTGCTGATTAAACTGGAAGGAAATTTATGCGTGCTTTGAGTTGCCCTCCCCCGTCATTTTCATTCCAATTTCTTTTCTAAGCTGCTCATGACTCAGGTGGATTGAGGGAATGAAATGCGCCATGAATATGCCCATGACCGGCTTTGAGGCCATTAGAAGCATTTACGAGTTAAACGAAAATATTGATTCCTTGATTCTGGCACCCATAAATGCAATCTCGATACTTTGAAATACCGATAGGCTATTGTTACGGGGAACCTCGTTTGTGGATACAATCAGTCTACTGCCTACTGACATGTAATTCACTAAAAAAATGTTTGCTGGTTTACTTAATCAAGGATTTTGGCAAATCAGATGTCAGCCACATCACCTTAAATGTTAGTTGACATGTCATACTCTCAGCTAGATACGAAATTCCTAATCACGTTTCTCGCACACCTCTCAATGAGTTAAATAGCACCGCGAAAACTAAGCTATTTTTACCAAGCACAAGAAGCATCACAACTAGCTGACTTTGACTGGTGTTTACTCCGGTGATTCATTCTGGTGATTTAGATGAACTCAAGAGATGTGTCCCACATCTTACCTCCCATCTACGTCTATTACGATACCAGTTGTATGATAATGAGCGTAATGAAGGTAAACCATGGTTGAGCACCAAGAGGATTTGACTGTGCTTCATGGCTCATTTGTCTTTACCTCAAGAATTTCATTTCCACGTTTTATGACATAGATGAATGTAGTTAATTTTGTCCTGCGGAACATTGATAAGTATCAAATTCTTTGCTTCGTTTCTTGAAATCATTCAACAGATGTAAAGATGGGGGAGTACCAATCCTATTCAATTTCCTCTCAAACTGTATTTCATATGAAACTCTGATAAAATATGATCCTGTTCGTACTTCAATAAAATTCTACATCATTTTCCAGCTGTGGTGATATGTATACGTATTCATCGAAATATTAATAGACTCAAACCCTGGATGCATATTTGCTGAACACCCCTTTAATCTACGACACGAGGAGTACTTTTGCGTCCATACAATTCGTGGATCAAAGCTCTGATTCGAAAAGGTTTTTCTAGTCCTTCATTCAAGTATTACTGATTGCAACATTTTGAGAAAGTGGTATTCAGCCATATTTGTCGCAGTCGGTGAAGCCCAGCCAGCAAAGCACAGTATCAAACGCATTGCTTTGACTCATATATAAACTAATGAAGAATAATATACCCTCAGAAATAGTCTTACTGACGTAGAAAGTTGATATGTTTCGAAAATATACAATCAAGATTGAAGTTTATTGATAACTAGATGAGAAATTACGTGTATATGTAAACGATGAGAGGCAATTACCGCGAATCCGGTCATGGGTCAATTTTATCCAGAGAGTCGCATACTATTTATTAAATCATATATACGTATACATCGGAACAGTTCAACAGGGCATACCTAAAAGCCCCGTTTGAACAGCAAATGTCAGAATACACAACGCAGATGGAATCTTCATTGAGGAATTAATCTAATTTCATCAAAACGCCGCAAAATGATGTCGGCTGATATGTAAGTGAGTTATAACGGTTTAATTATCTAAAGCAGATGAGAATGAGTGATACGCAAATTTATTCGGCCATCCAAGTCTACGCTTCCGAGATTTTGCTGATTACCAAAGAGGGAAAACCAAATTAGATTATAAAATAATGGACCAAATTATTGGAAACGACTGCAAGTAGAACACCGAAATACAATAACGTACCTTTTCATTTGTGATCTACACTCAGAACATACAGTTAGGCTTATTTGAAACCATACGACCCTGAGCGGGACATTCGAATTCCGACATTGCCCTTGTTGTCAAATTGTTTTCGGCTAGAATGCCCATCCACTGTTTGTTTCCTCATCTCGGTATGTTTGCCTTATTCACAAGCACGGAACTATTGTCTTTTACACATTTAATAATAAATGATCACGTTTTGCTTAGTCAGTTTCCACCTAAATTAAACTATCCGTCACTATTATTTGTTATTGCTAATCGCGAACTTCATTAAATCCTTTGAAATTCGAAACTTAGAGGGCAATGTCCAGGTTGTAGCTACTCAAAGTCGTAAGACAAGAAAAAGTTTTGATTGTTTAAAGACGTTTATTATACAGATATGCAAACAAGTTAAAATCATTGTTTGTTTAACAAGTAGTGATATATAAACAACTGATTCGCTTCCATGGTTTTGCTGATCATGTGTTACTCAATCCTGTTAGCCCCGTACTCGCGAGTCCAATTGATAACCTTGAAACTGTATTAGATGGCAAATAGACTGACGCCATCTCCCGGAGTTCGCTCATTAGAGACACGCCCGCAATTTTTAATTTGTACAACACAATTTTCCTACACACAGTTATAATGGAAACACATCACAAAGTCTATTTACCGACTGAGGACGGCATCTTCATTAATCCCTACTAGTTTAAAACTTTAGCTTCAATGGGATCTAATTTCATTCTGCACTCACACAAATATCTGCACATAAAGTGCATAACCAAAGCTGGATAGGGAAGCTACTATTCCATTGAATTATGTCTTAAATGATTACCGTTGGGATAAAAAGTAAAGATAACCTGACCTGATGTTATGTCTAGAACAATCTTTTTCTGGCAGCAAGTTCAACTAGAGTGGTATGATACTTAAGCCAATCATCTACATCATTGTTCCTTTTATTCATCTGTATTGCACAGATACCCATTCGTGTCTTGAAAGATTGTCTACCTGTCCTTTGGGAACCGTGAACTGTGAAGCTCTCTGCGAGGGATAGTTGTTTTGTCCTTGGCGGGTTCCAGCTGCAGTACGCACTGCACTGACCCCATGCGCTATCTATCGTTCGTTCGCGTTGAAGCGCTTGCAATGATTAACTGTTTGTTAGGTAGTTGCATTTCCAATCTTTTGATAAATATTTAATTTTTTGAGCCACCTTCTACATCTGCATATCTGGTCCATGTACTATGTTTCCGAGGAAATATACTGTTTAAAAGACAATTTATTGTTATCCAAAGCACTTTCACTGCTCTAGTGACATTTTGTCACTGCACTAAAGCTGCTCTTTCATAATCATATTTGTTTACCTTATCCATGTTAATTGCCGGACTTATTAAACCTCACAGAGTTAACAATTACCATCAAGAAAAACTTCCTACTAACGAACAAAGCACAAAATATAAATATAAATATTAGTTCTTTTTTCTGGCGAACAAAATGTTAGTTGAACGTGAACTGACGTATGTCAATCAGAGCTCGTATCATACTAAAACAACCCCAGATCACGATGCGAGTAAAGTTTCACTAAGTTATTCTCATACGTGCAGAACGATGACATCATTGCTGTTCTCACCGTCGGGCAATACAACTATGGCAGGGTCTGAAACAACCCGGTTGCTGTCAATCAGTCCCTGGCAGAGTTCATTTCTCCCGATCGATCGGTTTTTCGACGGTCACATGTGCGCTTTTTGTAGTTAGAGTTCAAACAGCAACAGATGCTCTGAGTGCATCTCAATGTCACTAAATGATTTGGATGTTTTTCAGAGAAACGATTACATTGTCAACTGAACAAATAATGGCTATTATCGGGATCAAACTGAAATTCGGAAATTCAATCGCTCACCCTAAAACATAAAAACACACCAGATTTCAAAATGTTTTCACGGCCATCGGAGAAAATAATAGTGTAAATTGGAAAGCTCGGCAGCATTGTACAAATATTTGAAACTTGTAACGTCTCGTTAGCTTTTCGAGTCGATCGAACACAGGAGCTCACATGTAGAATGCAACCATACTACCAACAGGAACACCTTACTGTTGATTGCTTCACTTTGTCTATGCATAAAAAACTCAGATCGATTGTTTCCGAAAACTCATACCCATGTCATTATAATTTCTAAATAAAAAAACGTGTCAAGAATACGAAATCAGATCACGTAAAATGGAACATTTTGTGCGTTTGTGTGTGTACACTCCACGTAATAGTTCTTTGATTCCTTGGTGTCGCACTTCTTTTGTTGGCCACGTGAACCAATTCCCAGGGTTGTGAATAAATGTGCGTTCGCGCGTATGCCTATTTACGGGGAGCGATGGAATCTGGAGCACAAGTGGATGAAGAACATGTTTTAAACGCCTTTGCACACGGATCAGGGTCCGAATATCCAATGCAAATAGCTTCAGGTCTAGAGAATGAGCATATTCTCACGTACCGTACGACCACTTCAACTTTTCACGTCTTCTCTTTGCTCTTAACCATGTCACTACACAGTTAAATCTACTCTGACTCTCTTCGTGATTTCCTCGGATAAGTCTTCATGATTCACGCAACCATGTGACGTGACATCTCTATTGTGCATTTTAAGGGTCTACTAGTTATGCCCAATCCCAGAGGTGGTTTACAATGTGTCGGTTCTCGTTCATGTTAGCTGAGCAGGCATCATGGTTCTTGCTGTAGCTGATTCATCGGATTGATTCATGAATGAACTTATCTATCGCTTATTTGTTCGATCTGCATAAGATAGCAAGCTTTGAATCCCATGTTGCTCAGGAGTTTGTAGATAAATACCACCTGAGAACCAGTTATGACCCAATACACCATCCAGAAAATTCACAAAGGGGAACTTTTATGAAATGATGAGCAAGGTAGGACAATATGTTTCCAATCGGGTAGGAAACATAGATATTATGCCAGAAATGGCTTACACCGTAAGAGCGACTGTTACAATTTTGGAACGAATCGCATAAGGGAATTTGCCATGAAAAAACCTGAAATTTAGGTTCGACGGTGAACGGTCTGAGAATTTTCGTGTAGCATCAAATAACAGGGTTAAGTCCGCACACTGATTACCTCAGTCGTTATCATGGTTTGTTCAGTTACTCGTTTACTGTCAAACCAAGTGTGCTTGAAGTTAACTGCAATGCACTATGAGAACAAAGAAAAGCTTGCACTGACATTGTACGACTTCAGTAACAATTGTGCCAACGAATCTTCGAACGGTTTGAATGCTCCTATCAGGAAAGTTAACCCTGCTGGAAGTGTAAAGTACATAAAACGCAAATAATACCCACGACAAAAGATGAATGAATCTTGGATTTGTAACTGATGTTACTCTCTTCAATGAAATATTGATTGGGAATACAACATCGAACAATATTTTATACTGGTTCAGCGGAAACAATAGCCTGGATACCTGCCTAACTAAAGCAAACGAAAACCGATACTTTGTCAATCAACTCGAGCCTTTGGCATAAAAACTGGAAGCAGAGATGCTGCTTCCCAAACCGGTAACCAGGCAGTACCATGTGTGTTTGCTAGGTTGTAAGTTGCGCATACCGAAGAAAGCTTTTCGATGAGGTGGTAAATGAGAGTTGCTGCCATCATCTCCAGAATTCCCTAGATTAGAGATGAGTATCCGACCACAAACGGCAATCTCCGTTGTCAGATAGCGGTTTAGTTCTAAAGTGGAAGTATCCTACCTGCAATGAATGAGCTGTTGCAAAGACACTTAAAATTTGAAACTTTTCTTGAGAAATGGCATGAAGCAACCGCTGTAAACACATTTTGTTTGTTGCCAGTTAGATCGTTCGACTTGCATTTGATATCCGCACACAGAGGTTACGTAGATGTTAACTTCTCGTTCAGGTGCAATCGAGATTTTAAAAGCAGTCTACAATGACTGACCATTCTGACGAATAATCGACCATTTCACATTGAACAGAAAAAGTTACCCAATATTCACGGAACATGAACTTACATATCATACGGAATCGAAAAAGTCAGCAGTAATAAATCCACTTTTTTGTCACGTAATACCAGCCCATGCAGGTGAGAGCTAAAATTATGGATATTCTTCAAATGGCACGTAGTCTGATAAAACTTGGACTAAAAGGTTAGCCATGAAAGACTCCTTGTATCGTTCACCGGCCTTAAAATAATCGTTATGAACGTGAAGCGATATCTGTGCAATTATAAAATATCTAGGAGAGATGTACCCTTATGTTGATTAATTATTTAGGAAAAAAATAAATGGAAATGGTTTGAACTTTATCTTCTTCCTTTGCATTCACGAAAATTGCAATTGATTACATACACACATTGACAGGAGTTTATTAACTCCTCAATAGTCTGTCTTATTTTAATTTTATTATTTCTTTTAGTGTTCGTCGGAAGTAATCAGGCAGTTCTTTCGTTCTTTTTGAAGCTCGTCGCTAGTTCACACCTTGTATAGCCCTGACACGAATCCTTTGATTCTCGAACAACACGGCTGAGAGAAACAAACCCATGAGTATGATCGCGTTATATGGATACGTTCTTAGCTATGATGCAATACAGTTGTGAAACTATCATGAGCCTCCTTTGGATACAAAACCACACAAGGACTCCCAGAAAAACACACTGCAGCGTATACTCTGCCGGCTGATCCGTGAGAGTACACCGTCAATGCTGCCCAATTCATATGTGGTTACCCACTCAACTTAGAGAGGTGTATAGTCACTTGAGATACTGGGAGGCTTGAAACTTGCTTGTTCTTCCAGATTCGTAGTGCTACTGATGAGTCCCAATAAGAATAAAACACTGGTGGGTTGCACAATGTCCGGTAAGCGAAACAAACTGTTTTTCTATAAGTTCACCAACTGGTCATAACAATCATATGGGGGTTACTTGTGGTATCCAATCTGGCACCAAACCAAGTACACGGAGTTAGCAATTGCAACCAGAAGGCGATTCGGTTGGCAAAACGTTTATTGATCCAATTCAAAAACAACCGATGTATGTGCTGGAATCGATTCTCAGCCGCGCGGTAGGATGATTCATGCCTTATTCTGTTGGTCAATCCCTGTTGGTTTTGGTCCACAATTCGCACTACGTTTCCTCTTCTTCCGCGTACCGTTCCGACTGGTTTGACCCGATCGTAGCTCTAGATAAATTGATCGACAGCTTCGACGTTGTAGTATTCGGCGAATATATTTCTGGCTAGATGCGGATTGTCCGTCAGGCTGTAATTGTCAATTCAGTCGTTTCGAATGGTAGTCGACATTGTCTCGCGAAGTACTCCCAGCCGCTACGTCTGTGCATCTGGTTGGACGGGCCCTATTCTTGATTCGTTCACTAGCCGGGGCTCTATGTGTACGGCCTTCCATCGCACAATGTTGGGTTTCTTCATAATGCTGCTCATTAGGTCATTGATGATTTTCTTAGGGGAATATTCTCGGGTTTCTTCATCTGAGGTCGTAGAAAAGCAAGAACAAATTGATACNACCTTTGGGGGGGGGGGGGATCCAATGTTTGGATGGTGATCGTCTCGGCTGTGCATAGGATAATAAACCTAAGTAATTTTGGCAGAGGTGTGCGAGAAAGGATGCTGGAAATTGGATCAACAGTAACTGAACAGGTATCGCGTTTTCTCCTGGGAGGACGCATCAATAACCCACACGAACTGATGATCAAGTAACCACGTTTAGTATTCTTCCTATACATAGTTTGACATGATCAAAACCTTATGAATGAAGCTACATAAACCCCACATAACTTTACTGGCCAGCTAATGAATATTTCGAAAAAACAGCTTGTTTTGACCATCACACTTTGTATTTAATATGGCTATGTATTTACTTAATTATATAAACATGGATCTGAAATTATGGTTCATGCTTCTTTTAATCAGCCTCTGTATTTTTTATCATTTAGTATACGTTTTTGCGCCATCACACTATCACGGTTATCTGTTGGTACTAAACCGCAAAAACCATATATAATTCGATCTGTCTGTCAGAAAGCATTGGGGGAATAGACAGAGCTTTGTTGTCATTCACTCTCCCGCGTTGACAGTTTGTTTGCTAACGCTTCATTATCAGCTGAGGTGACATTTTTCGCGCATATGTAGTGGTTATGTTCAGCGTCTAACCGTTCACTCATGTAAGTCCTTCAGCGATATTCTGTCCCATAGTGCCGTTGTTTTCAATCTAGTTCGCCGGTGAACCAGCCCGAAACGATAAACGTTGTTCTCTGGATTGTCATTTTAGGTCTGTTCTCGGGTCATTCCTGACCTCCTTTATTGGTTGTATCCAGCCCAAACTATTCAGTGCATTCAGTGTACTGACG
>UZAN01044616.1:0-12464 GCA_900618425.1 Echinostoma caproni | reverse complement strand
GGAGGCTTCTTAGGATTTGCCTTTATAGTAGTGGGGTGGAATACCTTGGTGTCGAGTCTGTTGGGGTTTTGGTCTCACCACAGAACATAGGATCGAGGCCCTGGATATTTGTCGTGTCCTCGGGGGTTGTCATTGCTTGGCGGTCTACTTGTGAGGGGGGATTACCGGGTGACAGCCGATTTTGGGCTCACTTGGGGCCTTTGTAGTTTTGAGGGCGTCCTTCCGCTGAGTTCGGGCATGCAATGGTCTGTTTAGGTAAAATCCGCGGACAAGTGTGCGCGATCTTTTCAGGGTCTCGGGTTGGGTGAGAGCATCTGCTACTGCTGACTCCGAGTTGAAGAGGATAAGGATGCCACAATGCTCCGCTCCGATTGGGTAAGGGTAGGGCTGTAATGCTTTTCAGGGGGGATTTTGTTGTCTGTGCCGGAGAACTGAACTTGTGGAAACTACTCCAGATTTTGCAATAATGGTAGCTATTGTTAGCTTGATTGCGATGTCAAGTATCAGTTGTTTTCATATCTTGATTACCTGATCTGCAGCCACACAAGTTGGAAAATTATCCTTAACCAACGCTGTCAAGTGACTTATGCCGTGATCTAGTACCGCGACATTTCATCGCAGTCGGTGTATTATGGAACCTTGAAGGTCTGAAGCAACTAGAGCTGCATTATGCGTTATCTGGGTGATGGCCCTGTTGCTGGTTACAGACGTCGCATTAGGCATGGTGGTTCCCCGCTTAGACAAAGTGTCCGCGTCGGATGACTGGGAGAGGTCAGAATTCATCGTTTAAGGGAAGAGATAATTATTGAAATATAGATTGGAGTACAGAGCGAGCCCTTACCATAAGAAGAGAACCAAAACGCGCATCTATTCAGATTCCACAATAAAAATAGAAAGGGGACAAGAGCAAATAGTGCTTGACTGAGATAGTCACAAATAAAACGATTATCACTGGGATATCAGTAAATAATTATAAAAACATGAAAAAATTGAACTTATTGAGCCATGACAATTTTTCAACCACGCGTGGTAAAGGTTATCGGACGTATTTACGAATCAAAACTGTTTTGTTTTGGGATTTGTGTCCATCTTGGCTACACCTCACTCCATTGCGATTTGGTTGACGTACACTCATCCCTATACTTAGGGTTCCCAACGTCACTAGTACCGGCTTGGCAACCCCTTGGGTACCCTTGTCCGTCCACCTACCTAGCCGGAACACTCTCTTTAGGAGTGCGTGCCATACACCTGCCATTCTCAAAAGATTATTAACGCTCTGCCTTGGGTCTCGTTCCCTCTGGCGTGCGACAGAAGGGTTCTGTAATGCACTTTACGACAACATTCCTATGTCTGCCAAAGGCAATTTCACTGCTAGCCTCCAGTCTCGGCATGTTCTTGGTTAGCTGATTGAACTCCTGTTGTAGCTCCGCCAGCTTCACTTCCTGCTTGAGGGCCCGGGCTGCTAAGAAGTTGATATCCCTCTGAAGCTTATTCGAAACATCTCTACTGTCCGACAATTCTTTCCCAGCAATGTAAGCCATGCGTCCTATCATTGTGGCAGTTACCGAGGCTGACAGCAACGACTCTGAGGCTACCCGCTGGGTCCCTCCAATAACACGGTCGCTCTACACGTCTTAACACAGGTAGCACATAAACAATTCATGGACTTGTTCTCAGTACAGAGCTCGTACGCCCCTTTGGCTATAATACTAAATTTCTGGTGGTACCAACTGCTGCAAACATCGCAACAAATGCCATCGAGCACCTCCTGATCGCAATCCTAATTGCCACATGGAAACTGTATCGGTCTATGATTACCGGTGTTAAGATTTCCTCTTTTTTGGTGCTCTTAACAGCCATTTGGCTATATAAGTATGACGCGAGAACAGCTAGGTTACGGAGGAAATAATGCAGCCTATCAATCCTACAGTTCTTCACTCTATAATAAAATTGTTCTAGCGGGAGTAATACTAATATAACACTCTGTATGCCAAAATAACCAATATGAACTTATTTTAAATCAACAAAGATAAACGGATCAACCACAGCCGAATTTTGAAACACGCGCACCCCGGTCAAGGTCATTTGAATATGTGCAGTCGTCTATCGCGAAGGGTAAGCATGATGATGACACTGGAAGTTTTCCACACTAAGACATGCAGCCTAATGGATAGTGAGGCTGACATGGAAGCAAAATTGGACCTTGAACAGAACGACCTTGAGCGCTCGGTACAAATGTTTGACGTGATAAATATCTGGTCTCGAAATTACGAAGTACTACAAGTAAAGCCATTGAAACCAACCCTAATCACGAAAATATCTGCGAACCCACCCAGAGGAGATATTCACTAAGTCTTCGGGTGCTATACTGAAATCGGTGATTTCATTGCGTACGATAATTTACATAGAAAAAGGAATTACGCGCTGTAAGTTTCCTAATGACCAAAACAGGTTGTTGTGGAGCTCTAAAGTGCCAGAAACTCGTCTCGAACGGTATTCAGTGTGCCTGCGTCGGATACTGGTACAACCCAGAGTGAGCCCGCATAGACTGTGACGCCTACGAAGCTTATGTGGGAAACGACGCCTTGCAGTGGCTCTGCTACATATGCTTAGCACTGGCGCGGGGGGGCGGGCGGTCGTAAAGTCCCTGTAAAGGTAGTCAATACGGGAGTAAAAGTCCAGAACTCACTGGATTCGCAGTTCGAACTAAAGAAAATCGTAAAATAGCTAGAATCAAAAGTTACCGCTCTAGAGATGGAGTTGTCCTTGATCAATAAAGAGAACGATATGGTTATGGGTCGAAACAGGAAAATCCTCATCTATAACAATGAGGAACCGATTAAACGAAACGCGAAAGTCCGCGCAGACATGAAACAAAGGAAAGTGCGGGAATTGATGAGACTTGCGGGCTACCTTCGCATGTGCTCATTAAGAGAGTGCAGAGGATTGGCCGCTAGACCGACCCTGCAGGCAGCGTGGAGCGGACGAAAGCTAGGTCTGTTCTGGTTGAATTCAGTAATCCCGCGGACCGGGACCAAATACTTAGCAACTGGGAGAAAATAGAGCGTGCCACTGGAAGATTGTATCAAATCACACCTGATGTCCTCAGAGCAGGGCCATGCATCCGCGATAGGGAAGGGTAGGGCAGCCGGAAGGGCTATTCTCAGGGTATCCTTCGCTAAGGTCTCTCCGGAAGTATGTCCGGTTTGGAAATCGGAACACTAATGCAAGCTGAGCTACGCAATGATAGTTTCCCGGACTCCCAGGACCTAAACCTGTAAAGCAGCGGGGAAGCGACGAGTATCCCGCAAGCAGCCAAAGGCGGGGGCACAACCGACGGTTCGGAGGGCAAAGCCCCTCAGTGTTAAGCTCGGTAGGGGCCAACCTTCACTTCTGGTTGTGCCAATCAGGACAGTAAAGATTGTGGGGCGACCGCTCAGCCCTACGCCTAGGACAGAAAACCAAACGCAGGTGGTGCCTAAGGCAAAACCAAAGCAAAAGAAAACGCTACCGGTTCTTCCAAATGAAATTATGGATCAGACGCTGACACCGATCGCAACCTCAAGGACTACTCAGACCTCAGAATCTAGAAAAGCCGAAATCGATGTAGAGGGACACAGCATGGACAAGGAACTGCATGATCGATTTTCAGTTGCAACGAAAACTGGAGATCGGATGGGATCGGTAATCAGTCATATGATTATTGAAATAGTGTGAAGCCCACCAGAGTAGTGTCGGGACGTAAAACGGACTATTACGTCAAAAAGAGTAGTTGGCCCTCGGGTGTTGCACTCGAGGGCACTGATAAGTTGAGAGAAAAACACCCATATGCACCAGTGTTCCAGCCACACAGACTATAGATATGGTACACAAATATGTGCAGCGTTGAAAACAAATGGGGTGAGCTAGCGATTAGATGCCAGGATTGTGATATTACGATCGTTACTGAAATATGACTATCCAAAACCATCTCAGTGGAACGACAAGCCCCTCTCTAATTCGCCCACTAAAGAACTGATAGGGAAAGTGGACGAGGTGGGCCGTTTGTCTCAGATTCCGAAAATTGTGAGACGCTGTGGAGGTATTTTTAAAACGTCTATAAAATTGACGACCGGCGTGCAGTCCAACGAGACTGTGGAAGTCTCAGCTAGTAGTATTCCCAAGGTCCTGGAAAGCTTGAATGAAAACAATTCTGCTGGCAGCGTTGGGCTTCACTCGGACGTCCTCAGATCTCCAGCTCCTGTGGTCGTCCCTGCAACAACCGCACTATAACAGGAGTCCCCANGTCCCCAAGGGCTGTGAGAGTACCCAGAGATTAGACGGCTGCCACAATGGTATCGATCCACAAGAGTGAGGATAGGAGGCAACCTGGTAAATAAAGAATGGTCATTTTGACGAGAGTGCTGTGTAAGGATTGAGAAACCATGGTTGGGAATACTCTCTGTGAGCACGTCACTCGACGTGGGTTAATTAGCCCCATCCAGCACGGCTTCCTCAAAAAGATTTTGTGTTTGAGCAACCTCCTTTGTTTCTTAGATAAAGATACAAGGAGGTCAGATGGAGGTTAAAAAGTCGAGGTGTGCTACCTGGACTTCAGGAAAGCCTTCTAGTCGGTAAATCACCGGTTCCTACTAATAAAACTCAAGGGGTTTGGTATCCCGGCAACTGTACTTAGATGGACCCATAGAGTTCAGGTGGGAGAAACTCTGTTAGTAGCGTATCCAGCGGAGTGCCTCAGGGCTCAGTGCTAAGCCCGACGCTCTTTATGATGTTTATGATTGACTTGGTTCATAAATTAGCGGTTCCTGTTGACGACGTAAAACTAGCCAACTCAGAACCAGAAGACAAACTAGAAGGTGCTCTGGCAAAGGTTGTCCGGTGGACACAGAAGTCGAACTTGGAGCTAAACACTACCAAGTGTCATAATATTAACACTGTAGGGCTTCCGGTTCGAGTGACTACGACCTCGGATCCGACGATCTTCTCTCGAGTAGACCGAATACTGGACCTGGGAATTTTGGTTCGCGTGGACTTCAAGCCCAATGATCGATGCCTGGCCGCCGCACAAAAATGAGGGGGCAATTATTTCAGCTTAAGGCGGCCCTGTCGTCCAGGATGGCTGCGGTTTTTGTACTTCTATATAAGGCCATAATTAGACCGCAGTTGAAATACTACATGCAAGCTCCGGAGCCTTACTTGAGGAAGGATACCAATTGCATTGAGAGGGTGCGACGGTTAGTTACTAGAGTGATCGCGGGAATGAGAGGTAAGTAATATAAGAAGAGGTTAGAAACTCTAAGGGCTTTTTTCCATGAAGAGGAGACGCCCCTTAAGGGTGATGTCATCGAGTCCTTCAAAATAATAAAGGGGCTGACAGGGCGGGAGGCTGACAGCCTGTTTACCCGAGCACTGCTTGAGTCAGCAAGGGAGCATCATTTGAAGCTAATGAAGCCCAGGAGCCGACTTAACTTAGGTAGAGTGATAGATGAGTGGAACCAACTACCATCTTCACTGCTAGACTGTATGACAGTCAATGAGTTTAAGAGGCAACTGGATGGGGTCTGGATCAGTCTCTATCTACAGATTTTGTAGGACGCCTACTATTGGCAGTAGGTGTCCCATGCTGCTTATTTTCCAATAACCTCCATTTGGAGATACGGACCCGAAAAAGGAGGCTTTCCCAAACGAAGAAATTGGCTCTGGTCAAACGGTCGATAAGAAGTCGAAGCTCCGGAAGAACGTTGGTTTGGTTGGAGCAACAATCTGGATAATCGGTTGACGAAAGCCTTTACTATCCTGTGCAACCTGACCTGACTTATCGGGAGTCAATGACCATTTTTGATTTTTTCAGTTCAAAACGTGAGAGTTTATGGCTACAAATTTTAACTAATGCACATCAGGTTAAAAGTACAGACCAACTGACACGGGATCATTCCTATGTGGAGCAGGTTAACCTGGGAATTGGTCGAATACACCATTTTCAACAACTTCTAGGTGGCACTGGATGCATTTTGATTGAAAGCGTTCCCGGAGTTTAGTATGAAGACCGAGAACACCCTGAATGAATTTCACCGTAACCTGAGAATTCTGCTATGGATTAAAGTTGAACTTGACAGTTGAACTGTTCAAAAACTGAATGCCCTGCGGTATGTGCTCCGTAAGCAGGGACTCTCATCAACCTTAAGGCTTCTCACCGATGAGGTAAGAAGACAGCTGGCTTCAGTTCCTTCCCTTTCAGTAAGCGTAACGAAGGCCTAATCGTAATGGAAACTGGGCTAGATCGAGAGGATCGGAAGTAACAAATAGGGGCGCAGTGTGCTAGGCTACTATCACCTTGTGACAATACAACGACCTGGACGCTCGACTGGCAAGGACCATTTTCGTCCCGTGCAAACTAAACTGAAAGGAACTGAAAATTCTCCTGGTTTAGGCTCTTGTTCTCTCATGTTGGGTTTTAGCTTGACTACATTTACCATCCATTGTCAGCCTCGGTAAACAGCGCTTACCGTGGTAGTCTATTTAGTGACTTGTGCAAAACAATCCCCAACCAGTAAAATCTCTGGAGGTCGACCAGTCACACCAGTGCAAGACCTCTGCGTTTAACCTCAGCGTCGCCAATCCAGTTTTCCTACCAGAATAGTGTCATGGGGCTTGACAACCGTTCTCAAACACGAACTTGCTACTCTTGATCTGTTTCCGTAATGGCCGGGTTTCTACACTGTATGGCAGCACCGGCGAAACTGATGCAATATGCCCTCAACACTTCACAGACAGCCGAATGTAGCGACGGCGCCAATATATGTCTCAGGTTGGCAAACGCTAATTGAGTTCTCTGTGATGCGTCTGCAGGTGAGAATGATTTACTCGTTATTAGTTATAAAATCTGTTATTACTCTGAAATAGCTTCCTCATTGATGGCATTTGTCCAATATGACATTTTGAATGTTGTTGATCGCTGTCCTAATCCATCAAGAATCGCAGCGTTCAACTGGGATCTGTTACGTTTCACAATACAGAATAGTTTCACAAAATCACTTTGATTCACATAATCTTCCAACAAAGGCCTGCTACATAAGGTTATCGTGTTTTGATTGTCAGAGGGTGCAGTGAATCGTGTCCGGATACCTACTCAAAAGTGGAATTTCAAAAGGACCGCTAAGAATCTGCTGCAAGAATTAAAGCGTAAAAAGTCTATTGAGGAAATATTGAAATGTAGTCAACAGCAGCAGCAAAGACACAGAATAGTTGGTCTTTAAGCAAAATGTTTATTTGTTAAATCTGACCAAAAGGTATATCAACAGTTTGCAGATGGTGGAAGATTACTAGATTTGTTTCCATTGCTCACTTAGTAATAGAACATTCTACGGTACTGCGATACTGGCGACACTGTTTATGAGTAGTATAAGCGTTCACATACGAAAAAGGGACAGTGGTTTGCAACGAAGTCCGGGAGCATCAGCAAAGTAGCAGGAATCCACAGATATCTCCAAACCAATAAAAAAATCGTGGAATCATCAGACCCTTTAATCCAGAGGCGTTCTGGAGAACTCAGTTGGTCGACTTCACACTACGTATTAGTTTTTTGTTGCCCTGTTTACCCCATACATATTCCACGTCTGAAATTCATTGTTGCATTTAACCTTCGAATGGTGAAATATTAATACTACTCATATCACGACAATCAGCAGGTCATTCCTTAATGTGCCAAGTTACTGAAAACTACAGTGTTACCCGTTGCTTGGGTGTCTGTCAACGCCTTTTCATCTTCGAGTATCCTTATAACGCTTCATTGATGAAACGATTTTAATTTGTCTATTTGGCCAGTAGTCGAAGATGATCTGAAAGTTCACCAAACAGAAAGCTCGGTTTACGAAGAAGTTCATTAGGAGGAAATGGGCTTCATTCTGTGAAGCAATGAGATGATTCCAAAATTAACGGAATCGCTCATTTGCACGTTTTCAAAATATCCCGCGAAGGTAAACTGGTACTCACTACTAGTAGTCAGTCTCCGATATGCAAATAAAGGAAGAGAAAACTTCATATCCCGTAATGGATTATAGGATGAAAGTGGTAAACAGTAGCAATGGACTTTTGATTTTCGGCGATTACAGGATAAGGGCCAAACTAAACCAAATAGGTATTCCAATGGTTGGAGCGAATTATGTATGAATTTGCTTCATAGCCTACTATCCAATCAGAAAAGCAAAACTTCTAACCCAAATGAAAACGGTTCTCAGACTTCCTGAAGGTAATTAAGTATCATTTTCGCCAGTCTATTGCTATTGACAAAGTATGGAAACTTGGTTTTCGTAGCTCGAGTGAACTGAATTCCATTTCCCCTGTTCGCCGAGCTTGGCAATTGGTTTGCAAACGTTTCATCACCAGACGAGGTGACATCATCAGTGCCACTTCACAAGCACTGATGATGTCACCTGTTCTGGCGATGAAACATTTGCAATCAAATTGCCAGGCTCGGTGAACAGCCGAAATGAAAGTCTATTGCTATTTTCACTTAAGTATAACCAAGAAATTATTTCAAACTTTCAAAGGTTTCAAAGGGTTTTCATTTACTTTTGGTTTGGTCTGACCATCTTTAACGACCTCCTGAAGAAAGCTATCGTTATTTGATTAGTTACAAGTAGTATAAGTATAAGAGGAAAATGTTTAGCAACAAAAGATTCGTTACGAGTGGATATAGTGTGCTCGACTTCCCGTCCCTGGGGAGAATATGAATGATGGTGCTAAGACAGTTGAATTTAAAATTATTCATAAATTCAGAAGACTATAATTGTTAACTTTTTCAATTACAGTTTTGGGACTCAAGAACTTTGTATCGCAATAGACATCTGTTTGTGATTATATTAGTAGTACTTGATGGGAGTTAGTCCAAACAATTATTCAGTTTAAAACTCCTTTGAAAGAAAAATAATGTAAAAAATAAGGATATCTGTTACTAACTTATTGATATTCCATCTATGTATTGATTTTAGAATGAAGTTGGATCTTACCCTACGAAACGAACAAAGTTTCACAAAACATACTTGAAAACCTGATGATAAAAAGCTGCCCTCTTGCTCGTGACAAAGTTATCTAATTTAACTGTAGAGAGCGACTCACTTTTTTCACATCGATTCCAGATTCGATGAGCAGCTCGTTTGCGGTTTTGTATCCACGAAACGCTTTCTCCTCTGCATCCGTGAATCGGCGGTCATGATATTTGTTTCGGCAAATTTCCATCAACATGCGAACATTAATCAGTCGTTTGTGGCTCTTCATGAGCAAATTTTGCACGTCTGTGGTCATTTTTTGGAATATCTCTTTTGACTTCCAAGATTTGTAAACTAGCTTTACTTCTTCCTCTTCCTCCGAGTCCCCGATTCCATCCGCATAATAATCCCTACTCTCGGTGTTAATTTTGGCCGCCCCACTGTTAGCGTCAGTAGCGTTGGCAAACTTCTCTGTCAACAAGTCGTCAATGTCAGTGTGTTGCGTAGCATAGGAATTCACACCGGATGCTAGTATAGAACTTCGACGCCGCGAACCGAGGCCACCAAGTCGGCCGTTGTATTTCTGTTCGGAAGTTAATGTGTCCTGTCGGATTGTGGCCTCGGAATCACGTGAATAACGTGAGGCCTCGGATCTGCGCAAATGTGGCCGTGTTCGGACCACACCTTCACGCAGCTTGACTACACCGGCCTCATCAGGTTTTTCAACAACGTCCCATAGTTGCGAACCACTCATTTCACCTGCGGATGGCGGGTCCGCATCGTGGAGTGAATATTGTCGTTTCCAGTCATTTACTTTCTGGATAGGATCCTGGGAGGAGGGTGGTTCAAATCCACGTCGAGCGACTGAGTCTTTTCTACGCTGTTCCTCTAGGCGCAACTGAGCTTCTTTTTCTGCCAGTTCAGCTGCCACTTGTCTACGGCGTTTTATTTCTTCTTCCAATTCCAAATTTTTCTGTTCATCTTTTTCCCATTTGGCTTTCCTTTCAAGTTGTCTTAGTCGGCGTCGTTCACGCTCAATTTCCAACTGAATTTGATTTTTCCATTCCTCTTCCAACATCCGATCGCGCTCTAGGCGGCGTTGTTCCGCGACGGACAAGTTTGATGTAGCTGTAGCTGCCGGAGTCACTGTGGTTGCTGTGGCTGTCACCAAAGGTGAACCGGGTGGTTGGGTTTGTGCTCGTAATTTGGCAGAGTAATCAACTCCATATACAGATTCTCGCCAACCACCTCGTCCGGGTTGAGGGCTTTGTGGTTCGTTTTCTTGCTTTGAGAGTTGGTTTAAATATCGTCCGCCAATATTCAATCGACGTGGAATGTTGATTTTTGAAGTTGGTGAACCAGCCGAACCTTTGGTGGCTGGTAGAAGAATATCATCAGTGGTCTGAGTGCCGTTAGTTAAATAGCTGTAATCTAATCGACGTTCCATTTTTTCAGTTTTTGTTGCCGAAATTCCTGTGATTTTGTTTCGTAAACTGGGATCCTCTTCAGTGGAACATGCTCGGCTTACAGCCACAAAATATTTACCCGCGGCTTCCCCCGATTCATTTTTATCTTCCGGTAGGGGTTGGGAGGCAAGTTTGGAGCTGTTGGATCTACTGTAACTGGTTGAAGGTTTAAGGTGATTTAGAAATCTACCGGAACCAGATTCGCGACTAGAAAGACTACTACTTGGATAGCGACCGCTAGATAAACTGGACAGAGATGTTGTGTAGTCCGTGCCCGTGTTTAGCGAGCCTCGATCAACACTGGATCGTCGTGAATCGCTGACTGGTCTGAGATTCGAGGGCCCGCAACTGATTCCGAAATTGGAATAGGATGTTGGCGAGCGGATCGGTTTTAGAGATGCAGCTGACCCAAAAGGAGACGCCGGTGTGGAAGCGACGTTTCCGTAGGAGCGGCCGAATTGGTATCCGTTATAGTTTGAACTGGTCTGCTAGGAAGAAAGTCAAAGGAACGCGGAGACAAGGATGAGTACAAAGTTTAAATAAAATAAGATACAAGGAAAGTATTTATATTAGCTAAAATTGGTTGTACACAGTTTTAGACCAGACCATTTATAAATATTCTTAAAGGTAGGAAGGTATGTAAATAGTTAAACAGAGTTAGTGGAGGCAAATCGTTAATTGGCAGTTCAATACAGCTTTTAATTACACAGGCACCTTTGTCTTTTGTGGCGAATCTCATCCAGCAGTTCGATCGATAGTATCTTAATAACAGGTCAAGTGAACGACGTGCTTTCAAGGCTAGATTAAGATAATGTATGGGGGAATTGGATAGCATCGACTAAAAAATATTCAAATATTTACATGAAGCCGTTGCATTCAGAATTTGACTACATTCACACATACTGATGCACCTGTTGTAAGAACGTACCAATGAGAACAGAGCACACATGAATAATGCATTCGTTCGCAACTGTTCAAACACCGCATCTGACCAGGAAGTGTAGCACATGCCAAGGTCTAAGGGCCAACTGACCAATCACACTACCCGCACGTCTAGATGGTTCAAGGTCCCATCCGAGTTACTGCGAGACACTTCCTTCCAAAATCGCCTTAGTTGAGTCCTAAGACGGTTCCACATTGGTGGAATCCGAGTGTGGTTTTTTTGTTGGTGGTGGGGTGGTTTGCAGTTATCCTCCTTTGAATCCCATTTTGAGGGAAGCAGATTCTAGGGGGACAATACTAGGATGAAGGTTTGCTTTAGCAAGCAAATTCATTATTTTGAGGCGTGGAATGATTCACTGCATTGTACCATGTTTTTCATCTAAATGTTTAGTGCTTGAGAGATAGTTTGATCGATTTACATGATTTAAGCTGCGACTGTTTCAGGATTTTGCAATGATAAATTTAACAGTTACATATTTTGTAAACTGCTGGCGTGTATTTTTCAAATTCTTCTATCGTTCTGGTCAAAGCCTTTCGCTTGCGGATACATTCATATACAGGGATTGTCCAAGGTTTGTTCGGCATTCAGTCCTCGGGGAAATGTGAGCAACTGTGTTTAAACGTCTCCGCAAACACTGGGTTGATATGAGAGTACTGGAGTATTCGCTTTAACTTTGCAAACACTCTACCCACTTCGCCACTTCAGAACGGTTGAACAGATCGTATTTCATTTGACCTTTACACGATACAGCGTACAACCCAACTTCGCATTCTTGTTGTGTAAGCATATATGCCTACATTTCAGTTAAAAATGTACACTGTTCGTCACGCAGAATAAAATAATAATAATAACAATAATAATAAAAATAAGAGGTAAAGAATGTCAGTGATATTTGTTTCATGTACAAAACCTTTGATGTAGTTCATTTGATACCTGTTCCCTTTTGGTAAGTAGTCGGGCCAGGTAGGGTACAGGGGAATTTTCATAAATGTTGATGCGAGAGGGTGGCTGTCGAAATGAGGAGCGTGTGAACGGATGGGAACGACAAGACGATAGATCAGGGAGTAG
>UZAN01044615.1:11527-26189 GCA_900618425.1 Echinostoma caproni | reverse complement strand
GGGGGGTAAATACACGTGACCTGAAATCTGAACAGTGCTGCATTGTCAATCCCCTTTCTATTCGCTGTGATCAGCCGTGTGAATTCAGTAACGAAAAGGAGAAGTTAATCCTGGGATCCACTTGACTTTAGTAGGTTCTCATCTGGACTCAAGATGGAAATTTCTGCGCATGATTTGTGACCTGATTCTCTCCGCCTCAGAACGATTTTTCTCACCGATGCAACTTATATACTTCGATATCAAGTAGGTAATATGATTCCCTGAAAAGAAGTTTGTCCGTCACATTGTATCGCCTACCGTTTTAAATGGAAACGTAGTAAGTAAGGATATCCAGATGACCTCCATTGTTCTGAAATACCACATTCTCACCGTTTCACTGGTGATGGTATCAAAGGGGTGGACATATAAGTCTGATAATCTCTGTGGTAATGTTGACTACTGGACAGGTCATATACAGTATCCGCAGCCATGAGCTTGAACTGACTTCACTATGATTTCGTTCAACACAGACTAGCGAAATTCGCACTATCCAGATATCAAGTGATCAATTTGGAGTATTGCGTTTCATGTTGAGATCACAAAAAGAAAAACTCCATCGTGGATGGTAATTCGAGAAAACCACTTTCGGAGTGAAGATATCACTTTGCTTGAATGTGTTACCGCATGGTTAAAGGCCCCGGAGGAGCTGTGTTCAATCTTAGTACCAGAGCTTCACTTTCCCCAGTTCTTTGTGTGATCAATGATAGCCATTTTATTAGTCGATTCCTCTTACTTGAAATTGTATGATTGTAGGTATTGATCGACCCCGTGCAACATCCTGACTTTCGTCAGATTCGTTTCTCCCAACGCTTAGTGCTTTTCGTCTAATTCACAGGATTTTATTTGATGTTGCCCCCCTCCCATCAGACGCAACATAAATTTAATAATATCCCCGTTTGCTGCTGAATATATTCAATAAAAGGAAGTAAAAATGAAAAGAAAAGGGAATTGAAAGTACCGCATTTCTTCCTCCTCGATTTGTCGTTCTAATAGTAGCAACCAGGCATATAACTAACACATGTTACGCAAAAGGTTGCACTGAATACAAACTAGATTAATTAAAATCGGTTTGAATACATCATTTGTTTCAGATAAGATTTTTCTATCTATGTGTTTTAGATTCGCTAGGTATTCTGGACAGAGTGCATAGACTATAATCAATAATTGCGTTCTCTAAATCTCGTGAACGTAATGGAACAGAAAACGACATTTTGAGCAGTTCAGCAGTTCAACAGATAGCATGTAATAGCACTTTGCATCTAGTTAAACCGTTTAAGTCCTATTTCGCTTTTCAGATGTTTCTCACCACCACCAGAGACAGCGTTCAACCTGAGTAGTAATTAAAACTTCTCGCTCAACACAGCAATGAACCCAGTTTGATTTTGCACAATATTCCCATTAATTTAACCGGAATCAGTAGTCGTATGAAATGAACATAAAAAGTTAACACAAACACAGTAGGTGTTGTTTACTTTTATCTTATCAGTGTTGTGTTTTTTCTCCTCTGATACCGCTCGGTCTCCCAACTGGGGGACGGGACCGGACGGGGCGTGGGGTGGGGTGGGGTGGGGGCGCATTGATCTGAGACATTAGCGGAACAATCAAACCGGCAGGGCGCTAGATAGTACGGTTTTATGAACCATAGAGTTAGTGATTATATAATCAAAACCGTCATTCCTTAGGGAGTGGTGTTACCCCGGTATACCAGACAATCCTTGAAAAGGTGCCAGCCAGAGGATTACACACTGAACTACGTGCTCAAGTAGAGAGTGGAAAACAAAATGTCTTAAAGAATCCAGCTTATTTCTTATTGTGATTTCTGGCACTTTGTGACTGAAGTAACACTTGTGGTTAGGAATCGAAATACCCTACCTAACACAGAACTATGGTAAATACACCTAGAACACTGAATACTTGTGGTTTATAGGCACGATTGTTTCACGGTA
Source organism: Echinostoma caproni (assembly GCA_900618425.1). Taxonomy (NCBI): domain Eukaryota; kingdom Metazoa; phylum Platyhelminthes; class Trematoda; order Plagiorchiida; family Echinostomatidae; genus Echinostoma; species Echinostoma caproni. The sequence continues at coordinate 24,204 of UZAN01044615.1, read as the reverse complement.
AAAAAGCATTTTAACTTAAATCACAGAGCGAGTACCGGATTTTACCAAGTCCGCCCATGAGCCAATTAGAGACTGTGTTGAACCAGGCAAAGTTTCAAACCTTCCATTAAAGCGTAACCGCCCATTAACAAGGAAAGATCCGAAAATAACTTATCGATCGGGGGGTGGGGAGGAGGCTGGAGAAGGGACAGAAAAAGCCATCAGGAGTTGACTCATCACCACCGATTCGAGAGATAGCGCAGATCAAACCGGAGCACGAACTAAGTGGAACAACACTGGATGACCGGTTAGGAAGTGAAAAATTCAGGACAGCAACAAACAGATGCAATGAGTGGGTCCTGAAAGGTGTTTGTCACAAACAGAAGTTACTGATCCATCCAAACTCGGACTTACAAATGTCGAGTAAACAACATTCAGTGCACTTGGGTTATCCTTAAAATATGGTTCGATATAGACTGTTTTCTGGGGGAGAGTTGGGGTGGTTTGTCTTTTTGAGATTGTTCACTATTGATATCAGTGAGTCTTTCGCGCTAACCCTTTTGGAAAGCTTTTCGTAAGCAGTGCATGTGCAAATATTTCACGGTCTTTGTTTCGGTTTTCCGGCTGGATATACCTAAGTATAACTCACTGATCTCGTAGGTCGATAACTGAGGATCGCATAGGTAAACAACTGAATAACTATTCACGTATCAAATAATAATATTTAGTCAATGCATTTAGTTTATGCTTCATCACGCAGAAGCGCAAGCTGATTAAGTAATACCTAACCCATGAACCCATAAACAAATCAGTCAAACTTAACTGAGGTGCTAAGGTTACATGAACTACGGCTGCATGTGTCGTCATTATAAGTCAACGTTTATAGCAAACCATAAACTAGACCTTATAGTTAGTCAATAAAAAAATCACGTTAAACAATCTTAAAAAGGTAATCAATCCCCAACTGTTTCACACAAATCAGTTACTTTCAAACTTTCTTTCAAGGGCGGTCACCTTCTGTATGTCGTGCCTCAAAAGTTAAAGTTAGCTCCGAATCGTACATTCGTATTTGCTCAATTTCGACCTATTGCCTCGATTGGCGGAATAGATTTTGACAAACCTATACACTGTTGGAAATTGAGTTCTATTGTACTCACCTGCAACCTCGGTGACGTATAGATAGGAAAAGCAAACGTCAAAAAAGCTTGCGAGAGAGAGAGCGCGAGAGAGGAAAGGGGATCAATTATGTGTTTCGTTGTCATGAGGTGTTTTACAATTGATGCCCCCGGGTTTCGTGTGATCGCTTGATTACTTAGTCGGGTCATTGACTTCACCAACTACTTTGGAATGCGTTCAACGATTCGTTATGATAATTGTTCGTTGGTTCTGGCCATGGATGCGTTACCGCAATTGTCGGTGAACTTGTATACAATGTGTGAGATAGAGCTGTATTGAAATGATGTGGAATGATTGTAGCTCGGGAAGCGGATGTAAGTGTTGGTGAGTTCTCCGAGCAGGAAGTGTTGTTCGCAGACGTTTCGTAGCCAAGCGAGGCAAGAACATCAGTGCAACTTCGAGGAAGCACCAATGCCCAGTGGGACAAGGCTTATGTAGTTCTGTTTGGGGGATGTGACTGGCTGTTTGCGCCCCTTCAGTCCTATTGGTCAATAGCAACCGTTTGCTGTGATTTGATTGACTGTTTCGTTGTCATGGTAACTATCCTTTTTCTCATTGATCACCTGGGCTTTGCTAGAGCAACCGCAAACTGGTTTTGAACCGGTTCCGAACTGGTCAGAACTGATTTTGGACCGATTCTAGCTGGGGCACCTTCGGGTTACCAGTGTTTCCTTACATAATGATAGATAGGTTCTAGTTCTATGTGCTTAGTTATACTATCCGTTCTGGACTGCCATGCTTTGACGAGATCTCGTATTGACTTGGTGGGTCCTCTTCCGATTATTCTTGCTTTGTCCAGTTCGAAGACATGATTCTCAGCATCTGTGGATTGAGATTTGTGACTTCGCCTCGTGTCGTTTGACCGCCAGTGTGTGTTTCGTGGAGTCGTGTCTTCAGCTTTCTGCTGGTTTGTCCCACGTAGTATTTGTCGCAGTCTCGCCACTTTAATTTGTATACGACTTTTGAGGAATCGTCCTTTGGTAGTTGATCCTTTGGCCTTGACAGGACAACCCTCATTGTCGCCGTTGTTTTGTGTGCAACCGAAATTCCTGATGGTTGAAACAATCTGGCCGCCATTTCCGAGATTCCTTGTTTATATCGCATTGTTATTCATTTAATCTTCGATCGTTCTTCTGACTGTGCATTTGAGACTTCTCCCGGAACCTCAATTTTTGTCCTCTTCCCGAGCATCGTATGGAACCAGCGTAGCACGAAATTCTGTGGGTATCCGTTCCGTCAAAAAAACCAAAAAGATGGGCTTCCTCTGCCTTTTGAAGTTGGAGATTGCTGCAGTCGGTTTTTGCTCGTCTGAGAAGCGTTTGTATGCCGCTCATCTTGTGTGCCACGGGATGGTTGCTTTGAAAGCTGAGGATCTGATCCGTGTGGGTTGGCTTTCGGTAGACGTCGGTTTCCAGTTGCCCATCCTCGGTTCGTTTGACCAATACATCCAGAAATGGTAGTAGTCCGTTTTGTTCTTCCTCCGAGGTGAATTTGATTCCAGTGAACACATTTTTGTTTGGGCGATGCGTCTCCTCGAGTTGGCTCGTTGGCGCTTCCTCGAAGTCACACTGACGATGTTGCCTAGCTTGGCTACGAAACGTCCGCGAACAACACTTCCTGCTCGAAGAACTCACCAACACCAACAGAGCTGTATTAACAACCATGAATCCGTTTGTCCAAATTTATTCTACTAGTAGAGGTAATAAATGGAAATTGAGCTGCCGGGAATGTGCAGTTCAGTGGTGATTTTCAACATATTTCAGAGGATTATCGCCCGTAACATATAGTGTGATATTTACGGCTTTCTGGGGAACAGTTGGAGATGGGTTACCATTTTGAGCTTGTTTACTACTGACATCGAGGAATCTTTTGAGGGTTACCCTATCGCTTTCTCCGGAATGCTTCTTCTTCACCTATTGTGTCTGGGGGATAAATGTTTCTGTCTCGATGGAAAAGAGCTTTTACGATTTCACATTTGTACATCTTGAGTGAGAAACTAGAGAACTGTGGATACTGACCACTCCATGTTGCATTTCGGTGGATATAATGTAGTAATGTGCCACCTAAGCGCCTGGTAATGTAAATATTTAAAGATGCGAAGGGATCGTTGGTTACTTCCTCATGGGATACGGAACCACATGGATTAACAGAGTTACGTTATTTCAAAAGGGATTTAAAATGTTTGCGATCCGTGAAATAAACTAACATGTAGCCCACATAACGTCTGTACAACGCGGACTAGGAGATATTATTGACAAGAAATTGTTCAATCATTTCTGGAAATTCCTTAGCTAAACTTGTGTCTAATGGATTGCCCCCTCGCTACACCAACAATTCGTTTGTATGCGGCTCCTTCGAATTCAAAACAAATGTTTTCAGAAGATGAAAATATTAGTTTGCTTAATTATATAAAATGGATAACATGGGAGAAACTACCTGATGAAAAATAATCACAAATAATCAACCATTTCATAAAAGGGAAATTGGTGATAAGGGAATCCACATGTATCGAATACTTCCGCTGTAAACATATTGCCATATTTTCTAAGCATTTTGAGAGTTCAAGCAAATCGTTTAAACAATAGGGTGTCATAGGTTCATGAATGGGATTTGTCATTGTCATCAAACCCCAACCGAGTTTGTGCAATTATGAGTACGGTATGAAAAAACCTAGTTTGAGAGGAGTCTAGGGTTTATGAACCTTAGATAAGCTTCTCATTTGTAGTATTTCTGTCCCCATTGACTCCAGTCGTTCGGGCTCTGTTTCAGATATGTAGCTATTTAGTAACAACCTGTGTAATTTTCATGCGATAACATTTTCGGGTTGGTGGTTTTTAACTGGCGCTTTGTCTATTTGTAACTTGCTTCCGTCCATTAGTATTTCTTCCATTTTGATTATATAACCGTCCCTGGTCATGATCACTGTACCAGATCCTTTGTCCGGCTTCAGGAATCTAAGATCTTGCATACGTGTGCAGATGGAGCGAAATGATAATGGAGATAAATTGTGCGGATCTATTCGTTTCTGACCTGTCTATTAAAATTGGTGAAGAAAAAACAGTCTCTCAACAGTCGTCTACCGCTATCATAATCCTGGTTTCTGACTGGCCTCAGTGAACTCATTTGTGAACTAGTTAACTAGAAATCAGAACGCACAATCATCCAAAGCTGAAGTATTGATTTGTTGATATAAACTTGAATGATAGTAGAGTTAGTTGCACAATTTGTATTCAGATAGATTTAGCCAAACCCTAAGTTAGAGAGCAGAATAGTGAATAACCGTCTATATCGTTTAAAGTACATCAGTTAAATTTCAAATACTGCCTCACAATCGGGTTTAATCCTCCCGTGCCATTCATTTTTCGACAACACTATGAAACTGGTAGGCTTTGTCTGTGGAAAATTACGAAAAGTGTCATTGCATTTAGGGAAAACCCATTTTGCAGTTTATCGATAGGGTCCTCGGTGGCGCTCATCCGAAATGTCTTCGGTTCCGAAGCTTTAAATTGGTATGCCGCAACAATTTGCCGAGATTTTGTATTTGACGTGTAAGCACTGGAAGTCTCGTCGGTATTTGAGGACTTTTGACTCTTCACACTTTTTTTTACTTAGACAAGATAAAAAATATTGCCCATTGAAAACCGACAACTTTATAATCATGTTCATCGACTGTTGCATCCAGTGCCTAGCGTTTGCTTGTTTTAACTTATTCAGTAGATTTTACATTAGCGAGCTTGGATTAGCCCATTCGATTGTTAGGAGGTACCGGGCACTCTTGATGGTCTTGAGTGTAGGTTTCACTCCTTGGAAGATTGTTAATTCCCCACAGACTCATGCATTTACATGCGATGGAAATGTTTGCGATAACCGACAAAGACCACTGGACAGCTGTTTCGTCCTGTTTGGGACTCTTCAGCAATGCATACGTTTTGTGTCCCTATCAGGACTGAAACCTTTTGGTCCGGACTTCAATTCCTTCCTCTGAGCTACACGGTCGACGGTCATCACCTTGTGTGAATGGATCAATCAATTCTCAGAGTATCACAAAAAGATTTGTTCTTTTCTGAACTCAGCTTGGACTTGAGGACAAAAGCATTTTTACATTATTAATCAATTCCTTCGTATTCGTTGACCTTTCCTGAGCATATTTGTCCTTTTTAGATTCTTCTTCAGATGAAGCAATCAATTTTCGTGTTTTGTATCATTGAATAAATTACGACAGGCGAAACAAGCTGTCCTTCGATAAACCCATCAAATGACCATTTACATTTATCTAGATGGAGCATTCAAAATTGTTTGATTCAGTAGGAGTCGGATATTATTACCCTATGTACAAAACGACCGATCCTACGTGCTTCAACAATTTTATTGAGTTTCCGATTGGTTACAACGTTCGCCTCGTCATCACGTTCTCATCTACTTATTTGCCGGCCCCTGTGGAGCAATCTACAATGACCGGACAGCAAGATAATTGTCAAAGAGAATAAGGGAACACCACCCTCGATGGTTGGGACATGGAGAAACGAGGACAGCGAAAAGCGCGATACGCCTACTCCTGGTCGAAAGCAATCACCAAGTGGACGTAAGTGACGCGTTCAGAACCGTTTATCGTATTCCACCGTTATCATCTATATCAGTACGCTTTTATCCTTCTGTGCATGGCTGAGCCTGAATTGCGAGCAAACTGCTTGACCTGCCACGATGCAATCAGAAGAGTTTCTCTCCCGTGTTCTGTAACCAAGCGACAAACCGATGTGAGCGTGGTAATTGGAAGAATGTTGATGACGCACGTAAGATGGATCGCTTTGTACATAGGCTTATAAGATTTACCTCGGACTGGGTCAAACAATATTGAATCTTTACCTAGAATAGTAAAATGGCTAGTTAACGAATTCATCGAAAAACAGCTTGTTTCGCTTATTGGATTTTATTATTGTTAACTTTTTTCAAGCAGTTTGAGTCGAATTATTCGCATATCTCCCGAAAAATCAGACCTAATGCGTTCAACCAGACCCATTGTGCTGTGTCATCGTCCGTTGAGTTCATCTTGTGATGAATGACATCTGTGACTTGGTTTTCACGAGCGGCAAATGATCGAAACGAAGGACCGGCTTTCCGGACCAGACACGTAAACAATTCCCGAGGGTGTGACTAGGCCTGTGAGTTGTGATCAAGCTTTGCCAGTTGATTCAGTACAAATGAACCATAGTCGAACGTTTCACTCAACAGTGTGTTACGGACTTATCAAATCATCTGGTAGACGGAGGTTGTGAGTATACATGGTTAGAGCCTCTGCAAACTACATTAAATCAAGTCAGGTCAAGAAGCGGCTTTAATTCTCCCCATAGGAGATGAACATTCCGCTGCAACTCACTAAGTCTCCTAGTGGAAATGCCATGATAAAAGATACGCTGCATATACAAACAACTAGGGGGAATTTAGGGTCCCAATGAGAAGATCGGCGTTAACAATAAACCGTGCCAGGTACGGTATTGCACGAGACTTGTATATCATGGTGCGTGCTGCAATGTGCTTGTTCTTAGAGTTGGGATAGATTTAGGGATACATTTAGTAAGCTGAGAGTGCAGTGAGTGAGATGGGTCTAGTAGTAGAAAATTTTTACCAGCCTTTCTCGAGATTAATTTCAAAAGAAAAGACCATATGGCAATACTGTACGACTTACGTCCAGGACGATGTCGCTGCATCTCAACATGGTGCATACTGCAGAAAATACAATGTTTATATAGAGCTTTAGCATAGCAACAAAGTAATTCAAAATACATTAAAAACAGACAAAATATACAAGAGGGAGGGGTAAAAGGACCAATATTACCAGGGTAGGGAGAGACTGACTTAAAGTTCTTTTTGTTGACAAGGGGGGGGGGGCTTCCGTCGATTAATCACAATAGCTTCAGCACTTTTTAGCAATCTTGCGACTTGTGACTTGTAGACAATTTGAAACGCTGTGCTTCGGTAGACCTGGTGTTGCCTCATCAGCAGATGTCGAACAATTGCTGAGGACGTAGTCTTGTAGTTTCGACCGTCGTTTCGATGCAGCGGACTTGACCTCAATGGGGTCAGCTGATTTCGGACCCAATTCGGAATATGTTCCACCACCCGATTGCGTAATTGTCGCTCTTTTCGGCCCACGTTGAAATTGGTAGATTAGATTAGAGTTGGCGTTCAGAGGCAGACGTTCTTTTGCCGGGGGACTGGGTAAAGTGTTGTGAAATTATAAACTGCACAACATGTTCGCAAGATATGCCACTGTATCGACATACGTGCTTGGTGGATGTACGTGTGAGTTTGAAGTTTTTGACTAAAAGTCCCGGAAAAATAACTGTGAATGTGGGGAAGAATACAAGAGAAGATGAACGTTTTATTAATTGAGTTGGGATAGATAGCATTTTCAAACGAATAATGTAAAAGGTGAGTTTTCTGGCTTTGTGAAATGTCTCGATGAAACGACGAGACCAAGAAAGATTGCGGAAAATGGCGAGTCTCAGATATTTGACGGAGCATGCTCTGGAAACTTATTTATTCTCCATTGATAATGACAGGCTGACACCCTTGTGTTTGTTGTGTTGTTATTGACCTGAAATGAGTCAGCCGGAGTGACACGATATTTCTGTTCAAATGAGTGTTGCGCAATCGAAAATACTAGTCCTTATACCCAATAGATAACGTACGGTTTCGAACTTGTCGTTCATCGCCTTCCTAAGCCACAGTGTGATGGCTTAAACAATTATGAAACTGCATCTCTGTCCTGTCTTTTGTGTCGATGGTCGGACATCCACACTTGAATCGGTAAATGCAGTTTGATTTTGGCGGAGTGGTCAATGGTTCTTTCACCGATGTCGTTTTTATGTGCGTGTTAGAAACAGACAATAACCTGGTCCACTGTGGATGAACGGGCCTGAAGGTAGGGTTTGACCCATCCTGACTAAGTGACTGACGTTATCGCTTTTGTAGAACAACTTTTAAAATGCTTTCCTTTTGTGGGCAGTTATTGGTTTTTCTTCTTTTGGTGTTGCTTTAAAATGTCTGGCGATGAATGAAATTGGGTATCCATTTGCATGTAGCACCTCTTTTCAGAGGGACTGCGAATTTAAGAGGCCACATGTATCATACAAAGAGTCTCCAGTGAATATCTCACGCGCTCAATGAGATAGTGCACAAACGAGATCGATTTTATAATAAACTGCGGGACGGGCGTGAATGACACAATCTAAAAAAATATTCAATTATCTATAACGAACACTGTGACTTATCATTCAAAATCCTCGATGTGTTTCATCAATTTAATCTAACTGTTCACTATAGAGAATGAATCTCACTCTACAATGCAAGCTATGAACACTGAAGGTATACATTGCCATGAAGATTTGACCTTTTCGAGAAGTGAGTACTTGATTCAAATCCGGAATGATGCGTTGTCAACAACTTCGGAAACGCAATCGCGGCAAATTTTGACGTTTATAATGACCCTATAAACCTAGCACTGCTCGGCAAACATCCGGCATCAGTTTCAATTTTTACAACCATTACCCATGCATTTTTGTGCGCCGGTTTTTAGTACTGTTTTTTGGGCCGACCATTTGAATAGAAGAGTAGAATGAAGATTGGAATGTTAAGAGCAAATTCAAGTGGGAGATAGAACATTCATATAGACTTAGGTTGCAAGAAGAATGATCTCCTGGTTAGGGTTTTCTTTCCCTCATACCAGGTCTTAGATTGAACGCCATCGATCTTTTTCCATCTACTGCCTGCCTCAGCAAACATCTGTCGCTATCTCAACTTATTTGGCGACATGTGCAGCACGTGTGCCAAAGGACGTAATCTATGGAGTTCGACCAATTCCTCCAGTGGACGACCGCGACTGCTCAAAACTCTACGCCTGCTGTCAGCACTGGTCGTCCGGTTACCACACCAGACTCGTGCAATGTGACGTCGACAGCGGTGTTCGAACACCGACAATCTGTTTTTATCCTGTTCCCGTAGTTGCCAAGTCTTTGCCCTGTATAACAGCACTGACCAAACTGCTGCAGGATATACTTCATTGTTCATAAATAGTCGGATGTCGAGACCGCGCCACAGATATCTCCAGTTTGCAAATTTCAAACGAACTTTCTGCATGCGTGCCGACACTTCATCTGTAACGCGTCCTCCAGGTGAGATATAGCTGCTCATATAGAAAAATGCATTTACTTCTCCATTAAGAATCCATTGAGGGTGAGGTTGTGAGATGAACTAATCCAATCTTGTATCATTTTACACCTTAAGGGTGCAAAACGTATACCAAACATAGATACACTAGCATTCAAACTATCCAGAACAACTTGCAACTTACCTGGATCATAACTTAGCAGCACAATGTCGTCTGGACACTATAGATCAGACAGTCTGGCACCTGGGAGTAACTAGATATCACTACCCTCGCACCAGGATAGGGCTGTTTCCAAAAGCAAATTCATGGTAAAGTTAAATATAAAAAAAGAGACAGAGCAACCCTGACGAACACCACTTTCCGTGGTGAACTCGGGTGAAAAAGTGCCGTATGCTCGGAGTCGGCTTCGGTCATTAGTATAAAGGGATTGCAATACTAAAATAAACTTCTCCGACACACCCTTCAGAGTAAGGCAGCGCCAGAATTTAGAGCGATCGACTGAGTCAAAAGCCACTTTCAGGTCGAAGAAGAAGGAAACGGTAGGTCTACGAAAGGAGTGTGAAGATTTGGTCGATAACCAGCCTGGTTTTTACGCGTGCACCGTTCATGTGCAGCAGACAATCGACGGAGTATAATACCAGCGAGAAGTTCAGACGTAATGTTGACTAAGCTAATTCCTCTGAGGTTTTCCCAAGAGGACCTGTCGCCCTTCTTGTAAATAGGTATGTTCAACGATTCACACCATTCATTTGGAACCTGTTCCCTTTCCTATATTGAGCCCGGGACTTCCGTTACCTCAAAAACCAGAGCTGAACCTCCATCCTTAAAAACGAATGGGGACAGCCCGTCGGGGTCGGAAGTTTTATACCTTTTGAGATAGCATATTTATCGGGTAATCTCCGTTTCAGATGAAGAACTGCCGTCAACTGACAGTATTTGCACAGTTGAAACAGGTAGGGGGAGGTCTTGTGTCGACGGGGCCCAGCTGAACTGTGTCTTAAAGTGTTCTGGCCAACGTTCAAGACGGCGCTCCTGATTTTGAATCAGTGTGCCGTCAGACTCCTTAATTACCTCACTTACGCCTGCTTTCCTTGGACCTGTACTCCTAATTACTCGGAAAAGATTGCGACTATTATCGATACCTGCAGCCTTCTTCATCTCTTCACACGTTCCTACCCACCGCTTCTCGCGGTCATTCCCCAGGCTCTTGATGAGCTGGCGTTTAAGGAATTTGCGCACTTTATCGTATTTTGAATCCAAAGGAATGGCTTTGTGACTGTCTAGCAGAGCAACCGAGGTCGGGAAGATCCATTATTTCTTATTTGATCGTGTGCCAGAATCTGACATTGTTTTGACTGACATTTGGTTCGCTTCCTTGATTGCCTTCCAGTGCTCACTAAGTCCTCCTGCTGTTGGTTGAGCTGAGGGGTGATCTGATATTTCGGCTTCGAAGGCCAATTTGCATCCATTGGTGACACTGTATTTTGCGCTTCCGTTTTCGGTGGCTTTTCTGCGGTTGTTTATCAGGCGTAGNGGCGTAGGGAGAATCTCGCTCGTAGCAGAGCGTGGTCCGTGTTCACGGGTGTTGACCAGCAGGAGCGGCAGTGTTCAATGGATCCTCGCCAGCGGTGGCTGATAGCGATGTGGTCGATTTGATTCCAGCGCTTTGAAGAATTTTTCGGTCTCCATATAAGGCGGTGCCGCTTTTTGTGCTAGAAGTTCGTGCTTGACAGAAACAGTCCGTGGTCAGCACAAAGTTGGAGTAGGCGTTCTCCGCTGTCAGTCTGTTTGGATGGGATTGCATGTGAATCACCAAGTAACCGTCCAGGGATACCAATTGAGCAGTGAAGTCTCCAGCGACTACCACGACGTCTGTTGACCGATCACTTTGGAAAATTTGAGGGAGAGATGCTTGTAGAATTCATCCTTCATTCTGGAGAATTGCGATCATTCGGTACATACACCGATAAGACGAATAGTCACCGATGCTTCGTTTGGTAGCTGCTGATCCGTACTGAACCATCCACACGTATAGCACAAAGTCGGCTACTAACTGGGATCCATTCGAGAAGTGAACTCTCAGTCTTGACACAGCGTAATCTCGACATCAGCAACACGTCGAACATAGGATGTCGAATCGCCTAACACACGAAGAATGAAGCATGAGAATAAAGGTGGATCTGGAGATCGTATAGCGATGGTTGAAGTAGAGTCTCGTATGCGTGTTTCGGAGACACAGCATTCATCTGAATAGAAGGTTTCAAGGGTTCTAACTAAGGCAGTTTGTTGACCAATCTGATGGAGTGTGCAAACATTAAATGAAACTGAGTGAAAAGGATAATTTGCTTTCAAAAATCTGATAGCCTCTGAGCGGTTGGCCTCATTAGTTGAACGCTGAGTGATATCCCATGGGTGGCGCAAACATGATGCATCTTCAAAATTTGGAAATGAGAAGAGGAAGTGAAAGATGGTATTTCAAAATGGTAACTAAGACTTTGAGGCACGGCATACTTTATCTGTCCTCTAGCGGTTAACCTATCAATCATAATTTTATCTACGGTTGTGAGGAGCCGTCCCGTATATCTCACAGGGTCACGCAGGTACCCAAGCCATAACATCACGTCAAGATGCAGTCTCCTCGGGATGGGAAACCTCCAGCATACCTTACGTCGTTCAGTTTGAACCAAACCTAAGGACCTACGTTTCCTTTTATTCGTTGGAACTTGCTCATTCTACGCAGTCTTCTGTTTATTCCGTTAGTTGAGCTCATCTGTGCCCCCTCCCCCCGATCCGGCCTTTACAGGTTCTGAACCCTGGATCCCTGCAAATGGAAGAGGGATGTAATAACAATGTGCTAATGTATCTACAATAAATAGTTATTCACTTTGTTATGTTTATTGCCCCTTATGAAATTTTTAAGTTGGATAAATATATTTTTGTTTTTAACACATTCCGTCGCCGACTGAATGGAAACCGCATTCGCTGAAAATATGTACTGCTTTTAAATGTACCCAAAGCACCTGCCTCATGGTGAATGTGCACAAACTGTATGCAAAATGGGATTGATAAAGAAATGTGTTTTGCTCCAAAACAATAAAATAGGTTTCATTGTTACGTGGTAATTTTTTATCTACCTTTTCGATGTGCATCACAATAAATGAATGATTGAACCGGTTCGATTATTGTAACCTCTTTGTTGAACAACATCATTTTCCTTCCTGCCTGTCTCGAATTCCCTTAGGAACTAGACAGATGCTTGTTGTTGTGATAGTCCCTTTTTTCAAGCAACAGAACCATATTCGTTTTCTCACTATTTGTGTCTGAAATCAGTTGGGACAACCGGGAGAATTTTGAG
>UZAN01044615.1:0-10493 GCA_900618425.1 Echinostoma caproni | reverse complement strand
TTAGCATACCTTAAATCCCAAGCTGCGTGCAGCAGTGGAAGTAGCCTGTATCATGTGACGTTTTTACGCAAGGAATTGTATGCATCACAGTATTTTAACCAACCAGGAAACAATGGGCTTGTAAGTTATTCCCTTAATAGAACTTTGAACTTTGAGCTTGTCTTTTTCAAAAAAAGCCAGCTGTGTTGAACTGTAAGCTGATAAAGTGAGTGTATGAGACAATTGTTGCATCATGCCAGAAACCAAACGAAAACCTCAGGCGTAGCTTTGTTTTCCAGGCGCGTTGGATGCGTTTTCACTATCTTACCAGCAATCACCACAATAAGAACTAATTNCCCCCCCCCCTCCACCCCAACCCCCTTCTAATTTGGCTATGTACGCTATCCTGGAAGATGATGAGTAATAGAGAGGAGCTGGAGAAGAATAGTTCATGTGAGTTATAATTCATATTGAATTTTATTCGGTAATTTCCACCCGCATTTTCTGATTGGTGGCTTGCGAAGGATAGCTGTCACTGAATAATATTTCATAACGAACGTGAAATGTTTTTTTTCCTCATCCAGTTCACCTGGTTTGATACGCTGAACTTCGCCGATACATATGAAATCACTAAAATACAAGCACTGCGTACGACATTGCAGTTGCATACGAGCAAAATCTAACCCAGAGCAATACAAACATCCGTTCGGAATAGAAGACTGAGAAAACAGACCAATAATGTAAAAAGAACCTGTAAACATTGCAGTCTGGATAGAGCAAAACAAAGTCTGATTATGTGTATGTTTTGAGCTGGATGGACCAGGTACGCTCAGAGGACACAGTGACTTCCAGGGTTGGCTGAAACAGTTGGCTGAGGGAATGTGTCTATCTATGACGCGCATCACTGAACAATTACGTTACATACATGCTGCATGCAAATGTGACCATGGAAAACAAAATTCCTTCGGATTTTGCCGAGTTTTGCGATGCGTTTCAGGAAGGAGAACGTTGAGGACCAGAAGCTAAGGGTGACGGGAAGTATAAAAGGTTTAACGTCGGGCTATGAACCCATGGGAACATTGTGAGCAAAGTTGATCGATAGTTTTACTCCAACGTGAGTAGATTATGAATGTGAAAACTCAAAAAAGAAAGAAGACAGAGTGGCACCGTGAGAATTGTGTAGTTGACAGAGGAAGGTACAGAAATTGGAATGATGCGCCTAGTCCATTACTATTTGTTCGTAAAATAATCACTTATCATCACTGAAGAGAATGATGCTATGGCAGAGAAGCACCTCAAAAAAAGATAAAACAAACGCACTTAATATGCACGATTAAATGTGCTAGTATCGGGGTCAAGAAATCGTATATAATAAGCCTTACCAATGCAGCTCAACACTGGAGTGAATAAGTCTATAGATTCCATTCAATGTAAACTTAGAACTTCTGAAAGCAAATTGACCGTCGACTTGTACGTTGATATGTGATCTAATATGACGACGTATGAAGCTTACAAGCATTACAAGGCGAATGAAAGTACGAGCTAAAGAACGAAATTCAGGAGAGTCCTGTTCGAAGAGAGGAATAACACACGCACGCACACAGGTGTTCCAGCATGCATTGATCAACAAGCGGAGGTGTACACTGTTTTAAAATGGTTGAAGAGAGTCCATTAAGTCCGGATTATTTACCATCCGGCAAATTGATGTTAGATAGAATTTTGACTCAAGCGTTGAGAGGGTTGTTGGAGTCACACGGGAACTAGTAGCACACGGATGTGTTAGTAACCGATGAGCGGTTGAATAACATAAAGAGATGTTCCTTTTGTGGTGTGACCTGCAGCTCGGACGACTGAGATTCTCCATAGCTTCCTACCAGTGATGATAGTTTGGTTTTTCCAAGTAGGGTGTCTGTGTAAAACTTGATCGGATGCAATTCTCATAGTGGTCCACCTTATTATTTCACGGCTGTTTTTTCGAATGCCACCTAATTAGATGGGCCTACTTCGTATTTTCTGGGTTGAGAAGAATCTGGAAGGAGTAATGAAAAAGATTGTCTCTGAGCAGCACATACCGAACTAGTAGTCGCAGAAATCATACAATGTGTATTTGTGGTCAGATATATCAGATTCGCAAAATAGGTTTCTTTGTTATTTTGCTTCCTTTCTATTTATTGTATATACAAATATACAGTTAACTTTCAGGAAGGGGGCTGCGGCCATAAAAAGGTTAACTGGGGAAAGTACAGAAAAAGGAAGTTGAGCAGCGGCTGTGAAGCGGTTCAAACCCGGGACTTTCGGGTCTCTGTGCAAACGTTTGAGAAACCAAACCCTATTGTAAGCCACCTTTTGTCTCCATCGAATGTCTCACGTGTTGACCTATAGTGGACTGTTCCACTACCTATCCTGTGTGTGGAGAGACCCGTTCAAAAATGAGATGTTTTGTTGTATGAATCCCAATTCGCCTGTCTTAACTCCAAAAAAGGCGGTGCTGGTCAAGGATACTCGTTTAATGAGGATTACAGATGGGCGGTCAGCAATTTGGCGTGCATAACACAAAAACGTAATCAGAAACATGCCGTCGCAATTCTTTCCGAGACACAGGGTAATGTACAGAGCAGTCGGTAGTTATTTCTTCAGACATCAGTTGGCCCTCGGTGGTCTTGATATGTTTTTGATCATGGAAAGTTACCTAATACTCACAAGTGAGTAGTATCTCACAACACACCGATACCCTGACACGTAATAATAAAAAACGACTATCCTCGACCAGGCACCTATCGGTTTGTAGAATTATCACAATAGAAGATATATTTGTCAAGGAGTATTCAGCGACTGTAATCTTAACTATTAGATAAAATAAGTATGTTTTCAATTATCTACCCTAAAATTGAACTTTTTACAAAACTGTTATGGCACCTGATACCAATGATACTGCTTGCTAATCATATTTTCACTGATATCGTTGCTTCGTTTTCTTCACTACAACAGAACCCTTAATGCACATGACGCATTACACCAGTCAATGGTTCAGATGTTGCATAACGGCTTATAATTTTCATCAACTAACAAAATATTCGATTACGTCATGCTAATGTTCTTTTATTTCCTTTTTTAGTTATTGAGCATACATGTGTACCGTCAACTTTCAGGAAGAGGCCGTGGCAATTCGAAGACTGCCTGAGTAGATCCAAAAATAGGGAAGAAGGGCGGCGGTGGAGCGGTTGTGAACCCGGGACGTCCGGGTCTCAATTTGGTGACCTAACCACGTGACCACCACTATCCAGAAACGGTTGCATTAGAGCGCTATGGATTTCCACATCTCATCATTATTGGGATGCTCCACGAACTGCGATTTGATTTAGAGTGTGTATTATTCGAAAGCTGCTTTTGTGATGCAAAAATCGACATTAAATAACCCACCTCTGTTTTTTTGCGCACAAAAGCAAGACGTACTCGTTTCATAAAAACAAGATCAAACAAACTTCTTCCCAATTCTGAAGTTCGCTGTGATATCTAGTGAAGTTTGAATGGCATGAAGTGAATATACATAGATTACTGTTTTGGTGTAGAAGGAAAATTCGTGTTTCTCACGGTTGAATCAAACAGAAAGGTGATCATGATCTGTCACGGATCTTCGATTGCACCCCCTTGCGAGTGACGTGATATACTGAGAACGTCGAATCCCCAATGTCACTGTGTTGTTTATAACCACGATACTCAGATCAGAAAACGTCTTTGAGTACAAGGTGGATGTGATTTATCTCGACTTCTCGAAATTATTTGATCGCGTAAAGTCACCAAATTTTATTACAGAAACTGTACAATTATGCTATTGAAGATTTCGTGTTTGATTGAATTAGAGCTTTCCTCCGACAACGGAGTATATCAGTTCGTGTCTTTGATTCCTTATCCGAATCTATCAACATCACCCGCGGTGTTCCACAACGGTCAGTATTCGGTTCTCATCTTTTCCTCGCATTCATAACTGATCGACCAAACGTGTTAGGTCCAAAAATATTACTGTTTTGCAGACGACGCCAAAATCTGGGATACAGTATCAGAATCCGGTGGCTCTCTAACACTTTAAGAATCACTGAACACAGCTTATCAATGGCTTTCGGAGGATGACAGTGAATTCAATGTTTCTATATGCAGAGTCCTATCCCTTCGCCACGAAATAAGATTCTCGTATTTCCTCGAGGATCAGCAGCTACCATATACTTCAATTCAAAAGAACTTAAGCTGCTCGATCAATTGCGCTAAGGCTTTAACTACTGCTGTAAAGAATTTCGGCTTGCTTAGGTGAGTCTTTGATCGGTTTGAATCAGAACTATTCCCACGTTTGCTATCAATGTACATTCGACCGCACACAGAGTACTCCATCCAAGCTTGGAGTCCACGGTTGCAACGTGGTCGCAAGAGGCTTGAGCTTCCACAAACAAAGACCACCAGGATGATCAAGGGATTGCACTACCCAGTCTATGTGGAGAGATTACGATCATTGGGACTAGTTTGCCCAGTACCGCCGGATTTGAGAAAACTTGATTTTGACCTATCAAATACTGCAGAACCCAAACCATCTATGTCGGCCGCTGCTCATGTTATCCAACAATTTTCACCTTAGGGGACACCGTTTCAAATTAGTGATTCAAGATTGTCGACTGAAATGCCGGCGCTAATCTTTTGCAGTCCCAGTATGCAGTACTTGGAACACCCTTCTATCTCACGTCGTTTGCGCACCATCTCTCGAATCTTTCAAGCGGAGACTTGATGAAGTTCTGGTACACCTCACATTTCTACACAACTAAAAACAAACAAATTTGTTGAAGACTACATTATCTATTATCTCCTACCTGGAACTCTGTGATATGTATTCGCCGAGAAACACTTCAACTGTGTAAATATCCTATGGGGACAACAGAAGCATGAGCATATAAGTAATTCGCATAGTAAAACTTTGACATTGACTTTGAAATCATTCAGGGTACACGACAGTGAAAGTGCTGCAGATTGCAGAATGTCTATTTGCATATTCTGATTTTGTGGCAACGGAGTCCAATTTGCCAGCAAATGCTGGTGTTCCCTGGTAATTTATAGGAAGTTCAAATCCTAATCTCAAATAATAATTGCCTGTAAAGTGGTCGAATTGCTTGGAGTTGGGCTTGGTGCGCAAAAATTCATAACCCAATAGAGTTTCCGTGGAGTGAAAAGGCGGCATAATACGATGAAACAACAATTCAGAATGAAATATAAAGGGTAGTAAAAATATCCAACGCGTTAATTTCACCGCTAAATAACAAGGCAACGTGTCAGAAATTTCATTATACCTGATGAACACCAATCACTAGTTTGTTAAATAAGCTGTACAGTTTATTTGGAACTTCAACACCGTACTTGCAAAGGTTATATATAGATTTTGATATACAAATAAGGTTTACTAATGATTCATTTCGATTTCTATTGGAAAATGTGTTTACAAAATGATTCGTAAATTCAGTTAACTTTTAGGGTCTATAGAAAACTTACATGATTCTCAGTGGCTCTTGGATGGCGTCGTGCATTCTAAGATTTGACATATCTACGTCTGAAAGCTAGAAAGATTCATGATCATAAAATATACAACTTACTTGTTTGTGTGCGGTGGTGGCCCAGTGGTAAAGGTCACCAAATTATCACCCCAAAGGAGGACGTGTGTTCAAAACGCATCGCCGTCGACTGACTTCTCCGTTTGGTGTGTGTGTGTTGTATGGCCACTATTTGACTGACTGCTTCCCTTTTCCTGGAAAATTGTATCATTTTCTGTTCAATAAAGGTCCAATAAAAATGAAATGAAAGCCTCACAGTTGTGCAATGCTAGTCCCTACGACACACTACTTATGACAGATCCATGATACTTCTCGGTAACCTTTTGTTTTCCTCAATTTGTGCCTGTGTATATCCGATAATGTGTACCTGTATGTCATGTAGTTATCAACAGAATGCAGATTTCTCTCACTTTTGATGTATTTGACATTTGATCTAGCCTGAGACATGTGATACACCGTGGAAGGGGCGCAAGTATATACCGTCAAATCAGTCAAGCGGGGCCTTTAAATTTCGGCCGTGCAACATTTGTGCTCCAGTGGATAATTTATCAACTTTTACGTCACACATTTGATTTAGTTGTTTGAATCAAGTTTCTTTTATCGCTTTCATGATTACGTACGCCTCGGAATCTTTGAAGAATTTGAAACATTATGTATTATCGCGTAAGAGTGGCCTTCCCTATTAGTTCAGTCGTCAAGTTAAAAATGAATACAAAAATAGTAGACTGTCTAGGCCAGGTTTCTTCAGAAAACACTGAGCATGCTGGCAAGCGGTTGTACGTAACATAAAACCTCAGAAAATGTCTACATCTGCTGTTTGTTCATCAAACGTGCGATCGCGATTTGGAAAAATGAGCGACTTCATGAAATTGATAAGAACGAAAAAATATACCATACATTGGGGATAATTATGCTTAACGAAGCGTGGTTTCATCTAGACATCAACAACTCTTTGGTTGAGCTGCATTCAATCGATTTGCATCGGTTGGATAGAGACTGTTTACTACGAAATCGAGGCAGTGGTTTAATAACCTACACCAAATCATCTTTTTAAGTCTACAAAGATTATCTTCANTAAAGATCGTTCCATCGTGGCATCAGATATTTACATACCACCCTCCAGTACAACTTCTGAGGTACAGACGTCTGCTGATGTATTAATATCCGAAATTTCTTACTATAAGGAACGCTTTCTTTTTATTTTTATTGGTGGTTTCAACCATGCAGATACTCATTTCTTGACTTATCTCTCTCTCTCCACAAACCTGTAAATTTCCCACAAGAAGAGACACGCAGCTTGACCTTATGTTTTCAAACAATCCTGACCTGCTTGCTGTGCGAAGAGAAGCCCCTTTGGCAAACTCCGATCATTGTACCATAAATGTTTCGCCCAAAGTCTACTCAAAGAAACATCATAATACACCCACAGGTATATCTAGCTGGAAGACTTTTCATAGGCTGTGCGACCCAGCCCACTTGGCATCACTGAAATAAATGATCTCTCTTACAAAGTTTAGTCACTTCTTTGACCCAAGTATTTCAGTTGAGCGTGAACATCTCACGAGCTATTTGAACTTATGCTTTGACCTCTGCTGCCCTAAAGCCTCTATGTACATCAGTCCCGCCAGATTTTATTCTCACATTTTGAAGACCTTTAGAAGAATCAAGGAGCGAGCATGAAAAGCCGTGATCGAGCTTTATTTAAACAAACGTCAATGCTGATCAAGACTGAGATCCAAAATCTTGACAAACTCTACACTAAAACCCATTATGGTGACCGGAATTGCAAGCAACTTTGGAGTGTTATGAAAAAACTCTACGGAACAAAAGTCAGACTACGCGGGCCTCAACCCATAGCAGATGAACTCAACTACATGGTTTCTACGTCAACTCAAACTTAATTGTCGTATCCACATTTCCAATCAGTTGACCATTAGTAAGTTTCGCATGTCAACTTTAATCAATTAGGTGTGGGCACAGCTGATGTGCCTCAAAACATCAAAAGCTTCCGGCCCCGATGGACTATGTCTAGTCATCCTCAGGGAATCTATGCATTATATGGTGTAGCAACCGGCCGGTATTTTCAACCGTTGCTTCGAAGAACAAAATATTTTCGACTGTTGGAGACCTGTGCGCATCTCGCCAGTCCCCCCAAAAACAAGCTGGGAAATCGCGATCAATCGTTTTTACTTCCGTTTTACCAAAATAATTTGAAAAGCTTAAGCTTCGTGACATTATTCCTAACACTTGGTAGCTAGATCGTAACCAACTCGCTTATCGCAAACAATGTTCTACCTTAGATTCTCTTACGCAGCTTTGATCCCTAGACATGCACATCACAGCATTTCGTGTGTTTCCTCGACTATAGTAATGCTTCTAACTGTGTTGACAAGATCAGGCTTTTGTCTCTACTCCAAGGTGCTGGATTGTCCAATAATACCCTCTCTGTACTTCAAGATTACTTTGCTGGTAGAACACAATTCACGAAGTTTCTCGGAAAAACCTCTGACTCTCTACCGTTCAATTCAGGGATGCTCCAGGAAGCAATTCTTTCCCCCTTACTTTTCCCTTTCCATATTCGTGACCTTTCCACTGACCCAGATGGGATGATCTTATCATTAAGTATGCCGATGATGTCACAATTGTTTCCGAATTCCATGGTGATTTATGATTCTCAAATCTTCAAACCAGTTTATCTGCCTTAAACTTATGGTCTTCGTCTTCCAAGTTATCTCTCAATGTATCTAAATGTAGCGATTTCATCTTTTCGCTCGCCAAAGGAGAACGGCTAAATTCTTTTGAAGGAAACTGTTCTGCATTCTATGTTGACAACCAGCCTGTTCCCCCAGTAAACTCTCTGCAATACCTCGACATCAATATCTGCCAAGATCTCACCTGGACCTCACATTTAATTTCTACTTCTGTAAATATTCGGCGATTGTGTTTATTTATTTCCCGCTTGCGTTCCTTAAACGTTTCACCATATTTACTCACTCAATTTGTATATTCTTATGTTGCTAATAATCTTCTCTATTGATCCCCAGTTTTATTTGCCGGTCTTAGAGCTAAAGATTACACAATTCTACGCCGGTCTATTAAAATTATTTCACGCACAAGCGGTATTCCTTATTTGCACTTGCTTAAGTTTATCGCCGATAAGCATTTTACCTCTTGCGATAACTTCTGTAACAATATTCTATCAAACATCACTCATCCATTACACACAGAACTTAAGAAATGCATATTCACTTTCGTAACAAGATGTCGTTATAAACTGATGTATGCACTGCCTATCGTTTATCCGTCATCTCCCATCTTTCGAGATTTCTGGCTCAAAAAGCATCCATTAGAGAAAACATTTTGAAATTCCTACGCAATTGATATTCATTCTCAAACCTTTTACTCTACCTTCCATTGGATTGACGATGATTGTTTTTTCTCTTCTTTGGGACTGTATGCAACGATAAATATTCCTAGAGTGCAAGAAGCTGAGAATCCATCCATTAGGACGAAAAGATCGATTTTAGACGTGACTTGACTTGTATCCCGGATCAGTTCGCTGCATCTTTGAACGTGCATACTGCAGTTTATACCATCACTAAGGTATAAGTTCAGAAAATAACAAAACAATAGGCGGAGAAAGACTGCGGTCACAATTACTCACCACAAGCATTTGGTACCAAGGGAGCACCACAGTGATAGTCAAGTCAAGTCAAGGAACCACTTTATACACCTCGAAGAGTTGTTATTCAGGAACCACTAAACCACAGTGTGTCAACAATTTAAAATAATGTAAAACACTTTACAGCAATTAAATTAAATGAAACGCACAGCAACACCAAAAAACCAATGGCATACCAGGGTGTTTATGGTTGGTTTAGTTTAGCATTTTACATAGATTTCCTGAAACGAGTTCATGGCTTATAAGAAGTCTGACTAGATGCAGTAGAATAGGGCCGCCGTAAGTTTCAGTGCGTGCCTTTATCACTGGAATGGGTGGATGAGTGAGAAAGGCATTGACTAAAAGCAAAATAAAGGGAATGGGAAATATCAGATAAAATCTTGTTGGAGAATGTTTTACAGGACATGAGGTGGTTTGCCACTACGTCGTACCAGATGTTCACGTGGTATAAGAGTACATACTGGCAGAAACTTGAGGGACCGGGAAATGAGTTTGAGGTCCCTGGATAACAGATCGAAGAAAATAACAGGGGACCCATAAAGCCAGTGGGGCAAAACGCACGCAAAATCAAAACTCCTCATGAAATGATTTGGGATAGAAAGTGATTTAAGACGTGAAACATAAAACGTGAGCCTCCTGACCTTCAGAAAAACGTCATTAACGTGGTCAGACTGGGTGAGATTACGGTTGACAGTAACGCCAAGTTATTTGTTAGGCGGTTTTCGATCCATTTGGTCACTGAAGATAGATAAAGATGGGCTGGCAATGGACAATTCATCATACCGACAAAAAAGGAAACAATCACATCATTATATTTATACCATGATTCCCTTGTTGAGACCACTCAACTATTTATGACATGTCTTCTCCTAAATTGGTTTGAAATGATGAGTTGGGGTAGGATAATCCGAATATCGTATCGTCTGCGTACGTAACAAGAAGAGAAGGATTGCTCACAGGCATAGAGGAAATGTTAGCGGAAAATAGAAAAGGGGATAACATAGCGCCTTGTACGACCATTGTAGGGTGTGAACTGCTGACGGCTGTAGAAATAGTTAGCCAAGAGTTCAATTTTAGGAAGTTGAACGTCACCTAAATAGAGGGTACATAGCAACATTTCTTTATCAATCGTGTTAAAGGCATCCCTGTAGTCTAGATAACATATGCGTATCGCCTTGCTTTTCTCAAAAAGGGGGAGAGTGTTCCACAGTTTTGCTGTTCTTGGGAAAAAAGATGATTGAAAGTTA